>JAECUM010025185.1:0-39291 GCA_016617855.1 Megalonaias nervosa | reverse complement strand
ATATATATACCGGGGTTTTCCTTTGTTCTTCCTCCACCAGTTATACTAGCTGCACGCCATGTAAAGCCTATTTTGTCTAGAGAATGGCGTTCAACTCAAACTAACGACAAGAACACAATTCTTTCTATATGTCAATGACCTTTTACGCGTACTACGTAATATGGTCAGTTAACTGGTCAGTAGATCATTATATACGTGTCAAAATAACAAGGCCTTCGTTGAACAGGAATATATTTGCTTATTGATATTGAAACAAATTCGATATAACAATTCTGTAATAAATATATATGATGCTTAAACTTTGCTGTTTAACATTATGCTAGCACATATGCCAAACAGTATGCAGGTTTGTAATTGTTTTGATTTATTTCCAAATGCCCTTTACATATCGCATATATTTTTGCCATCCACGTGCTGTGAAATCATCATAATCAACCGTGAAAGGCCTAGGCATGTGATGACAGTGCAGATCAAACATAATCATTGTCTCCTATGACAGTGCCGATCAAACATAATCATTTTCGCTTATGACAGTGCCATCAAACGTAATAATTATCGCCTATGACAGTGCCATCAAACATAATAATTGTCGCCTATGACAGTGCCTATCAAACATAATCATTGTTTCCTCATCATTCGTTTAAGGGCTATTGGCTATTCAGTACAGGTGAGTGGGGGATGGTACTTTGATAGCGAACAAATTGCCTAACATTATGGTAATAGTGATGTCCATTTCTTTCATTTAAGTATCATGCCACATGTAGCAGTTATTGTATGAAAAAATACATTATAATAATAAAAATTAATATATTTTAGTCCACAGACTTTGATGCAGTGTAAATCAATATGGAGTCTGTATGTAGTGAAAATGAAATATCAGAAGACTTATGAACCATCCATTTAGTGGCAAGGAGAAGTAGATTTTGTATAAAACTTGGAGAAATTTAACATGTGCTGTTTTTCTGCACATACTGTTTGCAAATAAAAAAGATTCCAGTCAGTCTGAACAAGCTTGAGAGTAGTTCCTTAAATAAAGTAGTAGGTAGCGTTGTATGATGAAGATAATAACACAATTCTCCAAATATTATTTTAATAATAATAATTACACAGTTTTTAGTCCCAAATATGTTGATGATCCCGAAAATGAACAATCTGGAATAATCATATTCTCTGCCCACGAGCCTTGCTCTGTATACTGAACCGTCTACTCTACCAGAATTAGTAATTCAGTTTTCTATTAACTTTATAAATTAATCAATCTTGAGTTCAAATCTCTAACCATTAACTTTATAAATTAATCAATCTTGAGTTCAAATCTCTAACCACTTTCTTTGTATCATAGTAATTGGTTCAAGGCAACGTGTACAAAAAATATAAGAATTTGGAAGAATATTTCTCTTGCATGTAGACCACCAGCCACATTAAAATGCCTTCTTGTATCTTGCTTTCTAAAGATCCCCGTGTATTTGCAAATGACTACACTGTATAACAACAAATTTGCCAGTGTTCAAATGTCATACACAAAACATAAATAACTATTTATCACTAAACCACAAATATGTCAGTAAATCACCACTAACATGTAGATAGCTAATTGAACAAATAAGAGTCATCTCTTACCCTACACGTGGCCTATTCGACATACCATAGAATCCATTGTACAAAAGCGTATGGATATTCATGTCATTATCATCGTCACTAAGCATGTTACGCTATATTTAGTTTAATGTTCACGATCAGTGACAATCTTAACATCCAAAAGAAGTGAACTATTTACCATTTTCTAAAGTATGCAACTTGTTAATATATCTTGATCATTTCGTAATTTAAAAATAATTGTCTTCATCTAAATTTGAATCACACGTGTTTTGAGGGAAGTGCCTTCTCACATACGAGCGGAAACACATACCACAACTAGAATAGTTCTCATGCTTATAAGCAATTTCAATATGTATCCCATTTATACATACGTATATGGTTTATTTAGGATAGATGGTTAATAGCAAGTACTTTTAATTATCTTTAGACTGGTATTATCAACGAAGTACTGATGGTACCCTAAGATAAAAACAGTGGCAAATTAATATTTAGAGAACTTCATACGGTGAAAGAAGACGGGAAACGAAGTAAAATGTAAACAGGCAAATAAGTCATCTTATAATACACATGTCAGAACGTTCCAGAATTCTCGTCACTATCATCAGTACTGACCATAAATCTACTTTCAATATGGAAAATATGATAGCCATTGGGTTACAAGTAAGCGTGTAAAATGACTGTCAGTCATGGGGCCTTGTTGACTGGAGAAAGATGAACACGGCAGCCCCCTTTACCTGGAATCGTGATGTTTGCAACGTGCATTGTGCGCAAGGCCCAGTGTATATGAAAAATGTCACGCTCGTTGCATCTTGCTCAGCATTCATGCAACAAGATAATTACAATGCAATAGCTCAATACTATCTCAATACTGTGATTTATTGCGCGTAAAATACAATACCAATTTGTCTATTTTAACTCATATAAATACATTTTCAGCAAAACAGATTGTCCCAGAACATTTAAATGACAGTTTTCTAAGTTTGTCATAGAACATTTAACTGACGGTTTTTCTAAGTTTGTCCTAGAATATTTAAATGACGGGTTTTCTAAGTTAATAATTTGGATCTATTCACTTATTACGTACAATACGTAATATTTGCTCATACCACACCCACCCACCCCGTTAAGCCTATTCGTATTAACAATAGCCCTTAAGCATCACTCGTCTACATCCTGTGGACATAGAATAATATCACTCTAGTTACGGTTAAAGTTTTTGTAAAAGCTACGGTGGGTCAGAGGAGATCAGACATTCATTTGACGGCTCATTTTAATTGGCTCTTTGTTCTGTTAGAGGTGCATGCATCTAAACCCTTAAGAATCGTCGCAGAATTCCTACTACACCAAACTAAGCAGACATGGCGCAACCAACGCAACACCTGTTCGATTTTGGGACATTTCTGTGACAGCTGCCACCAAATAGTTCGAAATTCAATATCGTTTAAGAAGCAAAATTGTACAATGAATTTAGCAAAGAAAAAGAGCAGAGGCACGTAATGGGTTACGACAGTTGCACAAATTTGAGATAACAGGTGAGTAATTATAACCTATTAACCCTGGAAAAGGCATTAAGAGAGAAATTTTGGATGTTTGTATTTTCTCTGTCAAACAAAGGGTAAATTGATGAAGGTAATAGGTTAATCACAGAGAACGTAGAGATAATCGTATGATTACACGAAGGATTCATGCAATATTCATTCAACTCAGTTAAGTCTTTAAGGAAATTGTCCAAGCTGTGGTGGACGTCGCGGCATCCCGTTACGGGCGTTATATTATCGTGATTAAATAAATGTCATGAGAAAAGATTGTGTCAAAAGAACAGTGGATCCATGTACTTAAAGAAATCTATTTATATTGTGTCGTAATTTCCATACATTTCAAGAAATAAAAAGTATATTATAATAAAAAAAAATCAACAAACAAGCAAGTATACCACCAAAGTGGGCTTTCTGCGTTTCCTTCCGTCCGTCCGTTTGTCACACTTTTATTTGCGCTTTATAAATTAAAGCTTTATCACTGCAGTAATCTCTCTGACTCCTGATGTTTGTTGTCGCTTCCAATTTCGTAAAGTCGTTATTTGTAACTGTAGTCCAGTGTACGGTTTCGTAAATTAAAAACAAAAGAATATAGTTGATATTGTACCAAACTGTGCAGCAAGCTACAAATGCAAATAGCGATCTGGCGAAACCGGAAGTGATATCCAACATCCGGAGTTGGAGTAGATCCAATACAGCTCTTTTGTGATTACGGAATGAAACTTTGTACACTTTTTGGAAGGTGTGTGGCTGGGGGATTGGGGAGAGAGGCTATCTTTAATATCAAGGTCAATATCACGGTTCAGTGTCTTCAGTTTCCATCACCCATTTCGCTACGTAACTTTCAAGCCTTTTACGATTATCGAATGGCACTTGGCTCACTCATCATCACTACAAAGGATATCGCCTGCATGAAGATCAAGGTTACGACTCCACATTTTATGATTTGCATCACCTTTACCCATCCGCTGAATAACTCTAAAGCCATTTGAGATTAAGGAATTACTCTTGGTACACTCGTACACAAGCAATTGAAGGTGTGATGCCTTAACCACAATGGGAATGCTATCTTCAAGGTCAATCTCACGGCCCAGAATTTTGAGTTTTCAATCAAACTTCCCATTTCGGTCTTTAACGTGAAAGCCTTTGAGATTAGAGGATGAAACTTGGTATGTTCATCACTAAAAGATGTATCTTGTGCCACCAAGGCTTTCTAGATTCAGAGTCAAGGTCATAGGTCAATATTTAAATTTTCCATCACCCTTTTTCCCCTTTGCAGTTTCAAGGTCACGGTTTGACCGTGTAACTAAAGAGCTGTTGGAGATTTAGACGTGTCATTCGGCATAAACATGTATCGTCATTGGCAGGTGAGTTGTGATCTACAACAGGGGTTTTATGTTAAAGGTCAATGTCACGGTGCTGTATTTAGATTTTTTCCAACACTCTTTCATTTCTACTAATCAGTTTTTGAGCTGTTTGAGATCAAACTTGTATGGATATTCTTTGGGCAGTACTTCTACGTTGTAACATGAGACCACTGGGGATGTTATGTTTATAAGTGGGCTTGCTGAACTTAGAACTAACTCCATGAGGTTTCTTAGATTTCTTGGTTACTAGGTTTTCTTGAAGCTGGTAATTCTGGCTTTGCTATTATGGGATGGGATACAAATTTAAATCGCGTTAAATTTATTAACAGTATTATAAATGTTATATTGTTAATATTTCGGTTTCAAATTTCGGTTGTAATAACCTGTAAGTGGAAACACTTATTAAGTTGCTTTCATAGTGCAGGTGTGCATTTTAGCACAATACTTCGTTTTTTATCAGAGTGTGCAATACAAGAATGAATTTAAATGTGTGAGCTGAAGATAGGTTTATTGTTTGATTTAACAAAATAAGCTTAGTATTTAGTTTATTCAGTGCCAGGTTACCCATCAAGCAAACTAAGCACGTGCTTAGGGCACCGGCCCAACAGTGGCACCAGAAAAAAAAAATTAAAATTAATTGTTGATGATAAATTTGAATGAATTATATATGACCATTTCGATCTACATGTACGAGTATTTTGATTTGAAATGATGGCAACACTGATATTTTCCCACTTTTTTAGCTTTCAATATTGTTTTAGTTTCACATTTTGTCGGGGGGACTGGAAGGTCTTAATCCGGCATTGACTTTATTTCTGTGGATTTAGTGTTAAATAAGCCACGAGAAACACTTAGTGACTGATAACAGTATTAGGTCTCATTTACAAACATTATGAATACTCAGCCTACTTTATAATATTAGGAATTATCAAGAGCGTTGAGATTATTGAGAGGGAATTACCACCATAATTATATGCATGTATTTTCTATTAGGATATACTGTATATTCTAATCTGCATTATTCTATTTTGCATTTTCTGTGTGTACATTCTAGACTTCATCTTTACATCTGCCATTATTTCTTTCTAAATTTTGATATGTGTGATACCGGTTATCGTATCTTCAAATTCCACGCGCATATTTTTAATAGTGGACAGGTCAACATTCTGTATTGGATCAGTCCATGTCTAAGTCTCCTCTCTGCATTTTGACAATTTATTTGATTGGATGATAATCACCAAAACGGTAGAAATATAGGACATAGTAGAAAGCTACATTGGTGCACTGTGAAAGTTACAAGATGTCAGCATAATGCTGGTTGAAATATTGTAATCAACGCCATCTGTTGTCATAATTGGACATTAGTGTAATGATCCATTATGACAACAGATGATCTCTTAGATTAATTACCAAAGATAAACAGCCGTCCGGGGTCCATGTATTGCAAATTATAAGCACGGAATACACAGCTACGGATTCCCTAGTTAAAACATGCGCCTTGGTTAACTTGCCGTATCTCGCAGGAGACACTAAAACACAAAAAAGCCTATAAAACCACCATTCTTATTTATTGTTCAAAAGATCTTTATCCAACTACATTGGCAATTGGCGCACCTTCTTTATTTATTTATTTATTAATCTATCTATTTATCTATTCCTCTCTCTTGACAAGGATTACAATCTCACCAAAACTGGACAGTCATGAGATGTTGATACATAAATATACATGTATAACATGATTTTGAAAACACTTCAGCGTCAGGGGATTTAATTATCCCACTTCTGCCTGTCCGACCATTCTGTCTGTAAATATAGTTAAATTACTGACTGAAAATTCGCCAGACTTATTTTATGAGTTGTTGATATTGCAAATATACGTAACGAAAAAAAAAAAGGTTTAAGATTTAGGATTTTTTTTTTCTGTCCGTACATGGGATCTCTCAAACACAGATTTTGGATTAGGACCCATGAGTCATTGTCCCATGGAGAATATACTATCGTTTCAAGAAGGGGAATACTTAATAAAATCCGTAAGGATTTGCGATAAAGAGCTAATAAAATTGCACAGAGAGCCTACGCTAATACCCAAAATCCTTGAAACTAATTGTATAATGTAGAGTATCTAATTTAATTTTGTTTTATTCTTCGAGTCATTTCATGTAAACCGCAATCATAACAGAAAAATGGTGATTTGCTTAGCTGATATTTTAGGCCATGTCGTTATACCTATCTGCAACATCGCAACCGCCTTTATACCTCACACCGCCGTCTTTTTCAAGCACTTAGTGCAACATATTGTTTGTTTGTTGGTTGTTTTTTTTATGGAAATTATTATATAATATAATCTAAACATTCCTGGCAGAAACAGTAGTTTGCTTGTGTAAACTATTTTTGTGATGTGCTGAATTTTGTTACATCTTACTTCATTACCAAATCAATAATGATTCTTAAATTTAATATTTAAAATAAATGTCTTTGTGGTTGCTTATTTCCTTACAATTGTGGTTAGAGGATGATCGACCACGGTATTATAGTCCGGATCGAGCGAATATTAAAATATAAAATTAATGGATGGAATAAATGGAGATCTGAGCAGTGATATAGAATAAGACAACACGAGCCCCCGTATACAGAATATAACAATTTAATTGATTAGATAAACAACATACAACTGTACAAGATCAATCGTAGGATGCATCTCGACTAGAAAAAAAAAATATTTACACAGATAACGCAAATTTCATCATGAAAGAAAGTGCGCATTTCGAATTTCATTTGTCCGGCATGTCTACATAACTTCACAACTGGTTGCGGGTCACTCTCCAGATTCAATACAGCTAGTAAGTTATGGTCGATTTATTCCCACTGGCTTCGTCTTGTGTTGTTGCCATTCTCTCTCTCTCTCTCTCTCTCTCTCTCTCTCTCTCTCTCTCTCTCTCTCTCTCTCTCTCTCTCTCTCTCTCTCTCTCTCTCCAGCTTCTCACTGGTCGTCCAGTGTTATTCCAATCCTTTACTCTGATTCCCGTCGTTGAAGCTCTTCCCTTGCTACGAGATTAGGTCTCTTTCCACTTTTGCAGAGCCGTCTCCTTTACACCATTGGTTACTTCCAAGTACACGTCCCTTGGACAACTGCTACGATGGCTAATTCTTACTACTCTCGGAGCCAAGAACTTTGCCTCGCGCAAAAACTTAGACTGACTAGTTTTGCGGTGTAATACATTTATAAAACACGAGACTTCGCCTGGGACCCGCCTCCTCCACCCCACCCACCCCCGGACGATTAACTTATCCAATCAGAATTTAGGTTTATCTACCTGTTATTAATAGCACACGCCCCTCCAGGGTTGGTAAATTTTACTGCCCACCTTCCTTCATATCCCGATCTCTGCAAAGTTTCAACTTATGACAAATATTTCAGCGAATATACACGCTGATTCAGGCATTTTGATAAACAAAACCAAAGCTTTACACCTTGACCAGTTTTGCCTGACACAGTTGTCAAACGGAACCTCATTAAGAAGAGAGTGTGTGTGTGTGTGTGTGTGTGTGTGCGCGCGCGCGCGCGCGCATGTGTGTGTGTGTGTGTGAGATTTGGATTTCTAAGGTAGTTTTAACAATTGTTCAGTCATATCGCTACGATGTCTGCAGTGTGGCACTTTATAGCACTGGGGCATGATGTCCCACCCAGTCACATTATCCTGACACCCGGCCGACCAATCCTAACACTGCTGAGCGCCCAGCGAGGCAGTTTTTAGTACCATCATTAGTAGTATTTTTACGACATTAGAATGACTCGGCCGGTGTTCGAACCCGCGACCTCCCGCATACGATGCGGACGTTCTAACCACTATGCCACCGGAGCGGTCATTTAGAATTAATCAAGTCCCTACCAGATGTATTAAAGTACGGGTATCCTCAAACATGTGATGGATTTAATTCCGTGCCAAATCGCATACATGAATTTTATACTGCTATACGTTACATAGACATCTTTAAAATTAACACTGTTTGAGTCTTGCTAAATGCAAAACGCTTATAAATGCCGTATGATTATCGTATTACCGAGTAAGATGTAAGACAACATGATGCTGTCATGTTAAGCATGTGAAGTTATCCACGTAATCAGACCCACACGAATCTGACAAATTGTTTGGATTTAAACGGATCATTTAGAGTATGTATTGGTAGAGGAAGATAAATTGTTGTTTTTCAAGGCAGGCACAAGCTTACCGAAATTAAATCATACATTTGTGACCACATAATGCGTCGAATGCGTTTGATCAGTACTGTTGTCGTGGTGACCATTCGTTGCAGTAAGGGCCTATCTTGCTAATGTGTCCATGATTTTATATACACATATATCGAAAGAGACAGACAGACAATCAGACAGACAGATAGAGTGAGTGACAGATACACAGACAGACATGGGGCGGAGAACTAATAGCTGTAAGTATTTAGTGGCGTGATAGAAACAACGAATGACGTAGGTGGAGCACTACAGATAATCGGCTGCTGCAACTAGTGCTTACTCTTTGCGCTCAAAGCCAGGTAGATTTATTATTCGGATTTTACAGCTGCCCAGCTGATTTCCGCAAGCTTCTAATGTTCCAATGTTTTTAAAAACCGATCACTTCCATTTATATTCGAAAGTCTCAGGTCAATCCTGTCTAGAACGTGTGCCAATAGCTGCCATTAGGTGCTGTTTTGTACCACCTCACTTATGTGCGATACAAGAAATGACTAAGAAGTAGTGAATGCATATAATTATTTTTCATTTTACATTCTCAGTCAAACCTACGGTCGATTTACCGAGGCTGTATGATTAGATTGAGGTTTTTGATTTTGCAGAGAAATTTCCGGTTCACGAAATAAATTACTGCTCTGTCATACGTCAGAGGCATATGTTTGTCTAGCAGAAACAACCGAGGTGGTCCGGGATTTCAGGAGTGCGCACTACTTGCAAGAACTGACTTTCGAATCGTCAATTTCACAACTTGCAATGACTACTTAACTACTAAACTGCAGAGTTTGACAACGAAAGTGTTCCGATGAGCATGTGCATGTTTATGTTTAGCAAAAACATATATTAACACATTTTGTACCAAAAATACTCCTACGTTCAAATTACAGTCAATCTGTACATCATTATGACTTTATTAAGTTGTCACAACAGATTATAGGGGTAATGAATGTGGAGTTATTTTGTTGGAATCTTAACATACATGTGTCCGATGAGCTGGTCGGCGTAGGGATAGTACACAAAATTGTATAGCGGATCGCCAGAAAACACATGCGCTTTACTTCGTATCATGCAGAGTGCTGATATCCGTCAGTTACTATTTCAGTAATTTGTCTTGAACTTCTGCTTAGTTTTTTTAAAAGATTACTTTCTCCTGAAGCATGTATAATAATAATAATAATAATAATAATAATAATAATAATAATAATAATAATAATAATAATTGTTATTATTATTATTATTATTATTATTATTGGTCCAAGCAATGGCTCTTAAAGTTTAATCCAGAAAAAAAAACAGTACCTATGGTTTTCAAGAACAAAAACATTAATATTCCTGATTAGTTTTTGAAAATATTGATCGTAAGTATGTTGATTCTCATCGCCATCTAGGATTTCTACTTTTACCAAATATCAAATGGACTTGTCACATTGATAGCATTTTAAAATCAGCATCATCTCGAAGAGCCAATCTTAGAAAACTCAAATACAAACTTAGCAGGCGAATTTTATGAAAACTACATACAACTTATATCAGGCCCATCTTGGAATACGTCAGTATAGTCTGGAATGAATGTACATTGATCGATTCAGAAAAATTGGGGGAAAAAAACTACAGCTTGAAGCGGCAAGAATAGTTACAGGACATCAAAAATACACTTGAAGACAATCTCTTTATCTTGAAACAGGGTGGGAAGTCTGCAGTCTAGAAGAAAGGGCAAAATTAATTAACACTTTACAATATTAAAAGAACCAAACTCAGGACTAATCTCTTTAAATTATTCCCTCACCCTGTGTTACAACAAACAAATTATAATCCTCGACTTTCAAATAATATAGTCATTTGCAATTTCAGGCTAAAATCAACCAAGCTATCGTTTATACCCTCTAAGCTAGCCTTATGGTTATGTTATATGTGGTTAACAGCTATGTGCAACATTTTAGAAATTTGCTTTTACACTGGGTCTAAAATTACTATAATAGAATTATTTAGTTTGAAGTTCTGCAAAAGGACACAAAAAGACAGTAAATAAGTAAATAGCCTAACTGATTCCCTGCAAAAACAAACAAAAATATAGTAAGAGTTGGGAGTACGAGTTATATTTAGTTCACGCACTTTATAAAAAGGTCTTTGCAGGAAATGAATAGTAAAGTCCTTACCACGGCTTGACTGACAACAATGAACATTTAAACGTGATCTTAGGAAAACAAAAGTATCTCTTCACATCCGTTGACTAGTACTAATAAACCCCTCCTAAAACTGACTAGTGCTGATATGCCCGTTCGAAAACTGACCGGTTCTTATATACCCCTGCGAAAACTGACCAGTTCTTAATTGCCCCTGCAAAACCTTACTATTACTCGTATAACCCTGCGAAATTAGCTAGAAGCAGAGAATACCCCGCCAGTTCACTGACATAAAATCACCAATTGAAATAGTTCAGAAGATTAGTTAAGACTAGTTTACACGAAAGCATGAAATATAAACCGTTTGGCATTGAATGAAAGTAGCAGTAATGAAGAAGTTCATAGATACAGTAAAACCTGTCTTGAAAGACCACTGTTATGTGAGACCACCTGTTTTGAGAGACCTTATTCTTAATGCACATATTTTTATTGACTATATAGTATTATGACCTGTAATGAGAGACCACCTGTCTTGAGAGACCATTATATAATATGGCAGAAAGGATGGTCTTTCAAGACAGGTTCTTCTCTATTGTCAGTAGATATTGAAAGCATAACCAACCCACTTCTGTCACACAAGACGAGTAGACTATGATGAATAAACTGTGTGTGAGTGTGTGTGTGTGTGTGTGTGTGTGTGTGATTGGATTTTTAACGTAGCTTTAACACTTTTTCAGTCATATTGCAATGATGTCTGCAGTGTGGCAGTTTATAGTGATGGAGCATCATGCCGCAGACATGTAGCACGATGTCCCACCCAGTCACATTATCCTGACACCAGGCTGACGAGTCCTAACACTAACTTCTTAATGCTAAGCGCCAAGCGAGGCAGCTGCTAGTACTATTTTTATAAATCTTGGGTATGACTCGGCCGGGGTTCGAACCCGTGACCTCCTGCATCCGAGGCAGATGCTCTATCCACTAGGCCACCGGAGCGATCATCACTAACTTGATTACTGATAATCTCAGTGGCTGAATTCCCCCATCATTAGTAGTAGATGATTCTTGGGTTCTGACGCCAAGACCCTAATTTTCGCAGGTTAAGTACAAATATTCATCGACAGACCCCTTTCCACCACCCCAGCCCTACCCCCCCCCACACACACTTTTTCGTGGATTTTGTTAGGCATTTTTTGGTGATGTTTTATGGTCTTTGGTTTGACGTTTGTATTATCCTGGGAAAATTAGTGTCTTTGCGCCATAAACGCCCCTGAATCGTCTACTACTATACATTGACTGGTGTTGTTGATTAAAATAAAAATGTCAGATACTAGAATTACGTTGTTAAGTTACACTTCTTTGCCAATGGTCAATGTATCAACAGAAGATATCATAAATATTTCATCATCATGTTGATATAGATAAAGTTTGAACATTCCACTTACTTTTCTTTGGCATTCGAATAAATCTTTCATCTTCAGTTTATTAAGTGCATACTTACTTTCAGAAGAATATTCTTTTTACCGATCAAGGTCTATCGTTATTTTAGTGTATTTTCCTTGACTGATCGGATCATGAAAGTTCTTAAACTTCTCAGATAAAATGGCGCTTAATTGTTCAAGAAATCTAAAATATTCGCACGGACTCTGTCGGTTCCACGAAAAAGAGAAAGTTTAAGCTTATCGAATTCGCCTTTAAAGCAGATACCAGAAGTTTCGTTTGTTATTGTTACAGTCAATGGTTTATTGTTGAGTAGAATATGTTTAATCTTGCGGTTATTGCTATCGGTTGCTGTCAATGTTTCAAACATTATCTTAAAGTTTAGACAAAATATTATACTTGTTATGACAACAGACTATCAAGAAAATCATAGTCCATCTTTCAGTAACCAAGTGCAGATATATCAATTCCGTTTTCACAGTACCGTTTATCGTCGAAGTTACTAAGTCCTCGTTTTACAGTTACGTCAGTCTCAATTTTATGATGATTCGATCTAATCGCCATCATCCTAACATAACTAACATCACCGTTCAGCGAGGCTTTATAATTCTGAAATTTCATTCCATCGACAATATTTGTTTTTATTCCCTTTGCTCTTTTATGGACTTTTCCATTGTCTAACCTCAAGCAATAAATTTTACTTCGCAATCCAATAAACTCGGATTTCGGAATAAAGTTTGTCTCATCTTTGAACTTTCCGATGACTTTCTTATTTGCATTGTCTTGAAACCCGCTACTTTTTGGATAATCTGACTGTATGGGTGCAAATTTCTGTCGATCAATGAAGAGCACATTAATTTGGGCAGGTGAACGATTAATTAGATTTATGGGGACCGGTGCGTGTTTAAATCACCATAATGCACGGATTTGTAATGTCTTTGTCATGAGAAGAGTGATTCTTTATGAAGCATACGTTTATTTAACCGTCAGACAGACTGGAAGGATTGGGTTAACTTTCGATCTTGTATCGGATTTGTTGTTGTTATAGGGTTTAACGCCATTTTCAGCACAAGATAGGCTATACATGGCGGCCAGTATTAATGGTGGAGGAAGAACCCTGGAAAATCCCGGGAAGAACCACCGACCCACGAGAAGCTACTGGCAGGCTTTCTCACGTACCCACGTTAGCCGAGCCTGGACTCGAACCCACGCAGACAGAGGTGAGATGGCAGTGATCCGTAACGATCAGCGCTTTAGACCACTCGGCCACTCGGGGCCCCGATCTTGTATCGGAATTGTCAGATTTGCGATTTTTCAGAATTAGTTATTTGGGAATCTAGAGGTCACGCAGACTACAATTTGGCGCCTAGTTATTAAAGGCGGGAGAGATATTTAATCCGGATTGGTTACGCTAAATAAGGGGCGTGATTCCCACACAAAAATTCTTGGTTTTAATATGTCCCATCGCAAAATTTTTAGTCAGTCTACACTTTTCTGCAAGAGAAAACAAAGGTAGGAGACTCTGAGGTCAAATGTAGAAGAAATTCACTCGTAAAATAATTATCCAAGGGATCGGATGTCTGGAAAGACGACGGACACAGTCTTGGTGGTAGAAGCGAGCAAAGCTTGAAAACACAAGGTATTTTACGCCAGTCTCATGTTATTCGTTCATATCAATATAACGATATGTTTGATTTATTTGCTAATATTTGCATGAATTTATTTGCTTAGATTCGTAGATCAGTTTTCTTGATATAAATACAACTGTGTGAGTTCATCAATATGAATCCGTACAGTGATATTCTTTATATACGTTTGACGAATTGTTTGAATGTGTCGTCTTGATTATTATAGGAAAATATGTATCTAAGAACTTCATGCCTTACTTTAGTTGATATGAGTTAAGAGAATCCGTGTGAATTCACCAACCTTAGATGATTTCACGTATGATAAAGACTTGAGTGCGTATTGACTGAAATTAACGTTGTTAAACCATGAAGTGAGATTTCATATATGCTAGAGACTTGAATGTGTGTATTCGCTACAAATAACGTAGTTAAGCCATGTAATGAATTTCATTCATTCATTTGTGTAATTGAGACGAGACCGCAACTGATGTCTCGGGGGATGATAATGTGAGTCAGGTTGAAATAGCCGTCATGAAGTACATTAATCTTATGAAACTAGGTTGCTTATGATCTGCCATGTTTAGCTTGACCAGATAGCCTTTGGTATCTGTTTGAATTCCGATAGAACTATATCTGACATAACGAGAGGGGAGTAATGATCTATTCCCACTAGGATATCTGACAGAAGATTTAGGTTGCTTCTTTGTTTATTTTAGAAGGTGAAATAGCTCCACGGGACGTATCCACGTACCTACCTATCCAAGTATCTACGTATCACGTACTTACATATCCACCTACCCACACAAAGTTCGAGGGCCGAAAGAGGCGAGACAACAGAGAGTTTGGAGAAGGGAAAAGTGGAAAGGACCAAGACGAACAATCACAGAAAAGTTGGAGAACAGTCACAGTGAAGTTGGAATGAACCGGAAATAATCAGATTATGAAGTTGTACAAGGCAATGAGTTCGATTGTTCACTCGATTCTATGATGAACTAATTCTGTCATTTAAAACAGATCGGCTATTTATATAAGTATATTTGTGTTTGAAATTCGGTGAATGATTTTTTTACAAAAGAAGTGTATCTTCCTAATGTAATGCATTGTCACGGCTGTTTATGTAATTGATTAAATTGTTGTTTCATGTACGGAGGCTCGTGTCATTCTGTTTTATATATCTGCTCAGATCTCTATCTATTCCACCTATCAGTTTCACACTTTATATTAATATTTACTCGATCCGGGCAATAACACTGAAGGCGATCACCCTCTAGATAACGATAACCAAATTTCCACTACAACCCACCCACCCCAAAAAGTGGGGCACGTAGCACTGACAAATCAAATAGCAACCTGTTATCGTAGATTTCTTGATAAAGATCTTCACATTCAATCTCATACATCAACGAATCAGTATCTGTGAAAGGCAACATGCTTTTAGGCCATTGGGTTTTTTTTGACAAATCCGTAATGAAAATCGTACATGAGCCACTTTGATAAATCCAATACCGCAGCTCCAACGTAAATTGGCTTATTTAACTTCAGATTTGTCTTTTGTCGTTGTATTACAACAAGATTCTCGTTAAAGATTTTCATACTCACAAAATCGTCGGAAGCAACAAGTTTATTTCCGCGATCGACTTCATTAACAATTTCAACGCTGACACATTTCCGAATATTTTCCATCTCTGACCAAAGATACTGTTATTCATCTACTTGAAGAAGTTTTTCTAAAAGTCCGTCATAGCAACCGCTCTTCGTGTAGAATTCGAATCAATGTAGCCTTTCATCCAACGTGATTGTTTGAACTTTGACCAACGATGAACTTTTCGCAATACGAGGCCAGCATCTACAGCTTGTTTCAGATTTTTATAATGAATCACGTAACGTTTTTTATCCATCAGATTCGGAACAGGTTTTCGAACCATTGAATTTTTTTGTGTCGCCGGCCATCATTCGTTGGTTATTAGACAACATCTCTTAGTCGATCAACATTGACTCAGTGCAGAACGGGTAATCGTTGTGAAGTTCATGCAATTCGATCGGATACTCAAGATCAACTTCAACGAAATAATTTACGTTCTCCGGTACCTTTTTATCAGTCTCACGTAGAAATTGATCAGGTTCGATCCAATGAAACCCACTGACAGGCATTGGTTCCGACATCGCGTGTCCATACAAATTATTATTGTCCAAGTAAATTATGTAACTTGATGCCTCGTTAACGTTATAATCTGAAATGTACTTGTTGTTAGCCTTTGCATACTTTTTCGTGATCACACTGATTCCGCCACGGATTCCGCGTTCGATAAAGTTACACATGTCGACCTCCGTCAGCAACTCTAACTTTACGTTGCTAAACTTGAGCAGCGCGTCCCAGCTTAGTCCAGGTGCTTAGTAATACCAACACGGATCTAGTCCGTAGTTGCTGTAGCTGACTCATCTAAAGTTTTCAAAGACGTCGGCGAGCAATAAGACATCGGTCCTTAGATAAAGATCGTGATAATCACCGACTGTTTTACAATCAAACTCGTTCCAGATCTTGCTCGCGTATTTGTATTCGCTTTCAGTAACATTTTCGTCGTACAACGAAGAATAAAACGCCGATTTATCTGGCAGCGATGTTTCGTTAAATGTATCCCAATCATCGAGATACCCGTACGGAAATATACCTTTCCGCGTTAGCGGTGTATACTTTTCACCGAAACAACCTTTAAGATTGTCGAATCTGTCGCAGCCTCGTACGAAATCTTCTAGCGACATGGCCATAGACTGGAGACTGTCGATGAATCTCAACTTACCCAGCGTAACTGACATGTATTTCTCAAAGTTATTTGAAATACATTTCACGTGATTGTTTAGTTTTAATCGACTTCGAATTTCTTGATCTCCAAAAGCCTCAACAATGATATGCGAATCATAACCACGGAAATTGTGAAGGATAATCGGAATAAACTCCGGAGAGATATATTTCAGATTGTAACTGTTATGTGCTTCACCAGGATAACTACCTGTCAGATGGCAGTGATCTTTGACTCGATCATCACCTAAAGTTTTATCGCAGATATGACAAAGTTCTGCTGTAATAAAATCAACTTCTTTTTGTTCCGTTAACTGTTTCATTTTTACAGTTTTTACTAAGATACGCGTATTACGATCTGTTTCTTCTATCAATCTTTTTAACAGCCATTTCGCAGGATCGATTCCCCGATAAAGTTGAATTGGCCTTGACAAACTTGGATCGACCGCAGAAACAATTTTATAAGCTACGCTACATGGAACATGATTCTGAGTTTTTCTTGTACTTGACTGATTAAGATTATTTTCTACACCAAGCACTGGTTGAAGAATACACTCGAAATCCGCATAAATAACAAACGGAACTTGCATCTTATGCATGTGACCTTTAAACTGAAGTATCTTATCTTTTTCCGATGGCATTGTAATCCTCTGGACATCAGAACAATAATCAAGATGATTTTTTTTTTAGTTCTTTTTCACCTGCACAACCATGCAAGCACCTGTAACAAAAGTGCTTTCGTTCTTTATGCTAGTTGCATTGTTTTCCAACGAGTCCGTTAAAGGTTTTGATCCAAACGTAATGATTTTTGTAGAACAATAAATTGATTGGGTTTTTTTAGATGCAGTTGCCGAAATATATCTTGGTTAAACTTGATCTCGTTCATCAACTCCGAGTACGTTTACTGAAATATTATTTTGTTGTTCGAACTTTGGTATTTGATTTTCGGCAACATGAAAATCCTTCCCATTAAAATTCAAACTTGTCACATACGGAATATATTTGTTAACTCGTTCCGCATCTCTGTCGGCTGGACATAGTGCAGAAAGCAACGCCCATTGAAAACATCTGTCATCCGTGGGGTTTTTTATGTTGATACATCAATTCGTGTTTTGATTGTCTGTGGAAGATCTACTTAGTTTCCTCTTAACGAATTATATTTCATCGTGTGAAATAGGATTTCTGAAATCATCAAATTTTCAACCCGAACCTGATGCAGTTTATTCTTCAATCTTTTTCCAGATTTCTTGATGAATTTCGTCTGATAAAACATTAAGATCTGTACCAATTAAAACGCGTTTGGATTTTAAGTAATATAGGGTTCTGCAAGTTCTTCATTGGAATTGTTTTCCGTTACATGTAACTTAGTTAACATAAAATGATACTGAACTAAAATCTTTAATCCTTTGTGCTTGTCAAGTTCATGTTTTATTATTGGTTGAAGAAGATGAAAAAAGTTCGTCGAATAAAAGTTTGTTAGAATATTTTGATTGTCGAACTTCCAGGAATTAATGAATCTGATAAACGCCGTAGCTATTTTTGTTGGGGAAATGTTTTTTGATTGAATCAAGCTCTGCTTCGCAATATCACGCAATTTCAACATTGTACATATTACCTTTTACAAATTTCTAAAAAGAAATCAAAATAAGTGCAATTAGAAATTAGGCAATTGTATATGGAAGCCAAAGAAAATATCAGATCTACAGATCTAATGCCTAGTGTTGACGAACAGGAATACTATTGTATTCACCCAAAATACAACGTTTGTCGGGGAACATATTAGGTTCCGTAATAAATTTAAAAACCGAAGCATCTTTTGGAAAGAAAACTCCGGCTGGTTATAAGCTTCGAGTAAAATCTAATGATGAAGAAATTTATCTCAAAATCTTTCGAAAAGATTTTACCTGCACACTTTTCTGCGGTGAGATTCCAGAAGAACAACGACGTGTATATCAAGCTAATGGAAGTGTTATAGACGATAACATTGCGAATTTAATTTTGCAAAACGAATATCAACAGCATCCTGAATTTGATTTGTACGAAGCAAATCACCAGGGAATGATCAGAAATATTAAAACGAAAAAAGTACTTGAGAAACTCAATAATACAGGTTATCTTAAAATAATCATACGCGGTAATAAAACTTCTTTTGTAGGATATTATTGTCATCGTTTGGTCTTTGAAACATTTTAAAGTATTAAGGTATTATTCCAAGCGGCTTAGTATTGGATCATGTTAATAAGATCAAGACAGACAATAGACTTGAAACTCTAGATCTTGTAACATCAAAGGAAACTACAAGACGTGGTGATGGAGGAAGTAATAATTTTAAAATCCTTCTCGTCGTGTGATATCAAACAACTTAGAAACTGGTGAAGAGATATTATTTCAGTCGATTTCTGCCGCTGCGAAATATTTCGCTATTAACTCAGCTCTAATCACATTTACTGCTGATGGAGTAACGAAGACAACATTTTCTACACGCTTCTGTATTAGAGTAACTTTTCGATGGAACTAGACATCTTTTAAGATTCTTCCTAATTCTACTCCACTGATACACATGTGAGCATACAGCATGATAGCTTCTTTGTCGTAAGTTACATAAGCAACTATATTTTCTTGTAGTTCATTTTCTCTGCTTCCGAAAGAAGCACCTTATCGCTGTCGCCGTTTGCGAGAAGGAGGTTAACAGATATCATATCACCGTCTTCTGTTGCAAAAACTTGCCTAACAGCTTCTTCGAGTTTATCTCGGTTACTTCTCGCCGCTCGTTCATGAGATCGAATGATTATTTTTACATTTTAGATAAAAAGTTATTAGAGTATGGATTAGATAAATCGCATCACCAAGATATATCAAGATGTTGATTCTAATGTTGATTAAACAAACGATCATATAGAAATTACTGAAGAATTTGATCTTGAATCTTATTTACGTTTATCCAAACCACAAGAAACTGAATCTGATAAAGAAGTAGAATCAGAAACCGTAGTTGATAAAACGTTTTATGGAAGATCATCCACTGGTAGATATGACATGAAGCATCACCTTGCCAAAAAAAGGAAGTTTGATTTTTCTGTTGCTGAGAATCAGGTATTTTGGCAAATGATTAAACCTTTTATGAACATCAAGATTCCCGGACGAATTTTTTTTTTATCAAATTCTATTTTATCTTTGTTAAGATTCTAAACTTGACGACTCTAACAACAGATCGAAAATCTTATCTGATATCTCTTTGCAAACCAACTAAAATGCAAATCTGTTCTTCAGAAATACGAACAAATGTATATTGAGTTTACTCACCACAGTCTTATAATTTGATACTTGATGTCTGTATCCAACTGTTGAAATTGTCGCTGTATCCGCGCCATTTCACTAGATTTCGCTAACCTTGCTTCTTGATGACTTGTTCGATAACGAAAACATCTTGCTCAGTCTTTTATAGCTCTTGTTCGTAAAAACTGCCGATTACTGGTTCATTTGCTAAATCTTTTAGTTTGCATGTGACAGGAATTGTTGTTAGTCTTATCAACAACAAATATTACTTCGGTCCAGTTTTTAGTAAAACCCTTTTTGAATGTTTTCTTTGTCAGAGAAATTCGAACTCGATCACCAATCTTAAACTTATGTCTCCGATACATGCTTTCATTAGCCAACAACTGATTCTCAGTTACATCAGCTGGTGACATTTTAATAGACCTGTGTTTTGTGTTATTGTATTCCGATACAATCTGCGGAAGATAATCAACGTATCTGTTTGTGTTTTTGGTTGTCAGGTGTTTAAAGATCTTTTCGCTTAGAGTTCCGTTAAACCGTTCTACGATAACACTTTTTCCTTCGTTTCCGGTAACATATTTTTTAATATTATTTTTCTCTTGAAACTGTTCAAACTTCCTGTTAAAAAATTCTGAACCTTGATCAGTCCAAATTTTTTCGGTCGTCGCTTGTTCTTTACGATGATTTCGCTTAACGCATCAGTTATTGACGTTCCGGTTTTATCAGTTGCAGGTACACCAAACGCGTATTTTCTAAACACATCAATAACATTCATTAAATATTTTTTGTTATCGTTGAACTGAGCTAAGTTAGACATATCTGCTAGATGTATCGCCCAAATATCATCAACGGAATTTGCTGCAACCTTTCTTCGTTGAAACTTCTTTTTTAGGTTTGTGAAGTTCATGAGCGAGATCATCATAAAGTCCAATCCTAGGCTTTCCTACCCCCAATTTATATTTTGTTCCAATTAAACCTTGTACTAGTTTTCGATCAACTAGTTCTCTAATTCCGATTGGTCTCATATTACCAATTTCGCTAACATAACTTTGTCGCAACCTATTTTGTCATTTTCGTTATCGCGATGGCAGATATCATCATGTCGCATTGCTATTGCATCAACCTGATTATAGGGTTCTTCTCCTGGTAACGGATTATCATTTTCATCAAGTTGTTGATCTAACAGATTATACGGGCCTGTATATTGATGACATGGTTATGTCCAACCACCTCCAGGTTTTGGTAACTTACCAATAAGTTTGTGAATATCAATACCAGATCCAATTACAGATCTGTGATTACAGCGTTGGCAATATGTTACAATTTTATCTGGTCCTAAACAAAGATCTTTATCAGAATCACATTTGCATGGCACACTTTGTGCATTTTTCATTTTATTATTAATCGTCGACTAAAGTTACTTTTATTGGTCCGCTACCTGTCATTCTACTAACACAACCTCCAGTTACTTGTGGTTTAGCTAGTTTAAGAAACATACTCTTTTTTCTACCACAAATCGAACAAATACATTTTAACATTGTCCTATTAATTTTAGTTGTTTCAGTTGTTTCATCTGTATTTTCTGTTTTACTTCTTCACTTGAGGCAATACGTTATCATTTTTTATATTTGATTGCTAGATAAAATTGATTGATTGTCGTTGTTTAAACTTGGTCTTTGATCAGATTGCAAAGTAAACTTAAGAAAATCTGATCCAAATCGGGAGGATTCGGACATTTGTTTGATAAATATAACACAGTAATATCAACAAGCAGCAGTTCCAACAGGTTGTAGTTGATTATATGAACAATTTACTTATTTTTATTTTTTCTTGATAATGTTTTTAATAACGTCGCTCGGCAGAAGTCCAAATGAATCAAAATAATTGTTTTATAAACCGCTACCCAATGTGTACCAGATCCATCATTAAAATCTTGTATATTTATAACGCAACTGGTTGCTGGATCAACTTTATCAATCACTACTCGATCGAGTTCATCTTTAGAATATACTCCAAGAAATCCATTAACGGATTTTAGTTTATCTAAAATATCAAAGTTACTCAGCGCCGGGTACCCGGTAACATCAATCCCCAACCGCTTACTGTTGTCTTTCGTTTTCTTTTTCTGATTCTTCGTCCAAGTAAAGGCCGTAACAGATTTGGAAGTATAGTTCCTGCTAGTCCTGCTAGAAACGGGACGACGAATCCGCCCTGTATTCGGCCTCGGCCTTGCGATTTTGTCGCTATCGGTGTCTTTCTTTTCGGTGGCATGTTTTTGTTATCTTTCACTGTCACAAAAAAGTGAAGTTCGATGAACTTTAAACTATTTTCTGGTTATCAGAATCTTCTTCATCAGAATCATCATCGTCAAATATCTTTGACAGTGTTAACATTTCCATCACCTTTAAATTGGTGTTTTTCCCGACGCCTTTGGCGTTGCGATAGAGGTTGGACTAATTTTAAGAGAAACCGTAGCTCGTTTGTTAATCGCGGTTGCTAGTTTTTTAATTTGATCGGATGTCAAATATATTTTTTGAGTAATATATTTCATTCTCATTATTGTATTTTGCCACATAAAAAATTATGTGGGACAATATTTTGTTGCGGTAATGGAAAGAACGTTACACTTGGACTGTCATTCTACCCTTTGTTGCGTCGATGGTCAAGAATCTATCAGATACGACAAGTGCATATGCGTTAATTGCAGCAGCTGAAATTCCACCAAGTGTCGAAGTTACTTCCATGCCAGCGGTTTATCCAATCGCTCGTTCAAAATGTTTTGATACGTCAAAGTAAAAGATTGGATACAATAATCGATATTCCTCAGTTGAGACCTGAGATCTGCTGTCAGCGTCTTGGTATTTTTGCATGGCGTCCATCAGGTACATGTATGGCCGTGATAAGTTTCGATCAGCTCCAACCACAAAGTTACATTCGATTGCTCGTTCGGGATACTGTTTCGAGTTGATTCGGACGAAGATTTGTAGTAAATCGGTATTATCAAACACGGCATTGTTTTGCAGTTGACTTCCAAGCCGTGCCTGTTGCTGAAACAGTACAAATACGTGTCTTGGAAGTTGCTATCTAGGTGTAGATGTAATGCACCATGTGTAATCTGTTGTATTTAGAATGGCGGTTTGGAAGATCTTATTCTGCATAAAGTAGAGTCTCTTGGTGTACGCGGTCAACGTTGACTCAAGTTCGATTGATTTACTGATCGATGGAACAATTCGTGGTATCCACAACTCAAGTCTCGAAATTACAAGATGTGCATCAGCACCACCAACTCGAATCAAACAATCAGCTTGTTTGGCTGGATCTAGAATAAGCGTGTGTTTTAAACCAGGAAATACTTTGTTGTAAACGCGTGAAAATTCCAAAGATTGTGCTCAATGGTAGCATGATTGTAATTTGATTTGATTCTCTGGCAAAATCTTTTCGTTTAGCATACCCTTCGCTGTAGTTTTGTCGTCGTGCATTACCGAGTGCACTTCTTATTGCTACAGCAACAGTAGCTCCACCATCCGCATATGTTGTTAGCGCTGCTACAGTATGTTGTCCGGCCGCATTAGCTCCACCTGGTGTTAAAATAAGTCCGTTTCCAACAGGTGCTGAAGAATAGTCTCCGGTTTCAAATTCATTTACAATGGCAATTCTAGTTCCAGTATCTTTAAACCACATCATATTTGTTGCTATGGATCTCGAATAATCTTCGCTGAACGAGACAATGTTAAGAATTGTACTTTCAACAGGCAAGTGCATTGCTATATCTTTTACAGTTTCATTAGCAAGTTGATATCTTGCACTTCAGAAGAAGCTCCAGCCATTGTTGACAACGCCACTTCAGCGTCAGCTGCTATAGCACCACCAGCTACGTTTAAGATTTGTCCACGTACTTCAAGTACGGCCTTGTGGGGTTAAAGAACACATGTTCGTCTCGTGTGTTAAACGTGCCGAAATCCAGTTGTATTTGCTTCATTAGAGTTTTCGTCAAGGTACTCAACGTAATCGAATTCGGTTGCTGTGTCATCAGCGTAAAATTCTTCGGTAAGGTCAAGATAATTTTAATTGACATGTTTTATCTGTAGTCGCTCGATAAAATTCTTCTAGAACGCCACAAAGTCAAGCCGACGATTCGCTAGTGAATCGGGTCTTGTTTTCGTTACCAATTTCCGGACAATTTCTTCACCAGGCTTGGACAACAGTTTCTTTGTTGTCGCAACCATTGCTCGTGCTGTATCTGCGGTTGGTGCTATCTCTAAAATAAGTTGTTTTATATCTGCTGACGTCGGTGCGCCTTTAATCTTGTCAGCGATCTTCTGTCCGACTGCAGTTCTTGATGATGGTGCAGGGCCGGTCGCAAACGCTTTTGACGCGTCAATGGCAATTGGTGCAACTTTATTTGCAATACCTGATAGATGCTCAACAATCTTAGAAAATATATTTCCGAAGAATTCTCCTACGATCTTTCGTCTGTAAATTTTTCTTTGCTTGTTCATGTTATTGTTAACCGCCAGACAATATTTGCTTGGGATAAAATTCATTAGTTGATTGACCGTAGGTGCAGGTAATAAGTTACAATTTCATTTTAAGATCAAGTTGTTGTTCGGATTGATCCGTCAGTTGCATTGTGATAGAAGATATTTGACTTTCTAAGTTTTCCGGGTAATATATTATCTAAAAAGGGTTAACATGCATCAGAGAACCTGGTGGAACATCTGGCGAAAACGAGTATATTGTTTGACCTCGACTTCCACATGCTGTATAATATCCTGATGTGATAGAGCAGTTTATAAAGATCGTGTTTACTTGCGTTATGTTAACCGGAACTTCGCCGTCGTAAGATATATTTTGACTAGCAACAGATCCGTATTGTTGATTGTTGAATCCGAGTACAGACGCAATACTTGTTGCTGTAGAAAAAT
The DNA here is from genome assembly GCA_016617855.1 of Megalonaias nervosa. Classification (NCBI taxonomy): domain Eukaryota; kingdom Metazoa; phylum Mollusca; class Bivalvia; order Unionida; family Unionidae; genus Megalonaias; species Megalonaias nervosa. The sequence goes on along the minus strand of JAECUM010025185.1, from coordinate 14,358 downwards.
CAACAAGAAATTTGTTTAATGTGATTCTAGCAGATAACTTGTTATAATTTGGAATAAGTTAAAAATTATCAGCGGTGCCACCGTTATTTGTTATTAGCTCTTGGGGGGGGGGAGTTTTGTTGTTGTGTTTTGTTTTGTTTTGTTTTTTTGTTGAGGTCGGTTACGTTATACGCGCCTTGTGGTGTATTAACTGAGATCCATGCACCAGATCAAAAAGTAAAATTGTCGTTGATATTGGTTTTCACATCAGCCATTGAATGCCACGCCGTAGCAGAAATTAATCCGATTTCGTATTAAGTTGCTGGATCAAGTACTATCGGCGGATTACACGCGACTGAAAAATTTGCGCTGTCCGCGGTTGATTGCAAAAAATTAAGGAAAAATGCTGTTGATGTCATTTTTATCTTTTACCGCACGATAAAATTAGCGATTGGCGAATCAGATCTTGATGAAGAATCTGGAATACGGCAGTTGTTAGTGATCCGTTTGATCGAAGATAATCAAGTATATCTACGATTTCGTTGTCGATTTCCGTACTTATATTACCAGCTTCTTTCGATGATATCAGCAACATTAGTCGGTCTACCATCTCAGCCATTGAAGTATAGATTTTAAGACCTAGGCCAGTTTTTAGAAGATCTTGTAAATCCCGTAAATCTCTTTGGTATTTTTCTAGTTTGCGTCTGCTTTCTGAAATCTCGTTTTCAAAATAATTAATTCTATCTTGATTTCGCGGGTCTTTTTGCTCAACGTCTTTTAGTTTTTCTGTTTTGTTTTCTATGTCAGATTCAATCTCTTTTATAATTTTATTAAGTTTTTCTTCTGGACTTCTTTTTTATTCACTTTCCTTTTTTGATGTAACGCTTTTAAAGTTTTGCATTACATCGTCTTCCAATAATTTAGCCATTGTCGAAAACTCCTTTGTAAGATTAAAATCTTTTGTATCCGTTTCACTAACAATGTTATCAAAAACTTTAATATAAATTGAAGCAATAACACCCTAACGTGCTAAATTTAAAAATTTTCAGCTTCCCTGTTTTCTGTTGACAATCTTCATTTTCCCAATGATTCTTCGATTTTTGTCTTTATTTCTCTAAAATTATTATCAATTTTATCCTGATCATCGTCTGATAAGTCTTTGATGCCACGCATACTTTTGATATCTATGCCACATTTCCTGTCGATATTAAAATATTCATTTCTGATATTTTGTTGTACAAATACTTTTTAATATAATTTTTAATTATTTGTTCTTTATTAATATCTTCTATTAATTTTTGTCGACGTGATTGTTCGGCAATTATGCGCTGTTGCCGTTGAAATTCCTGTATATTTTGTTCTTGTTTTGCTGCTGGACCACCAATTCGCTCAACAAGTTGTTGTGCACCAGCTTCTTGTTGTTCTTTAATTAGACTAAGCAATCCTTTATCGGTACGTTTTTTTTTTTAAGTTCGTCCGCGGATAACGTTGATGTATCTGGTTGTTTGCCGAATACAGCTTCCGCAACCGGCCTAAAAAGTTTAGCGGTTTCTTCTGCCGCTTGAACATGTCCTCGAAGTTCTTGCTCAACTTTGTTTAAACGCAGCTTTTGTCGCAGCGAATTTCTTTAGCAAATCAATTTTCGATTTATTCATGTTATTGTAATGCGTCCAATAAAATTACAGGTACCGGTATATGCAACACAGAAACATTTTCTTCGGATCTCCTGCAAGTTTATCAAACAAGAAAAATTTATATTTGTCTGCGGTTACCTCATGATAAAGTTCGACAACCTTGTCTTTTGATACATCTCCGCATTGTAGTTTGCTATATTCCGTACGTCAACGTTGTCCAGACCCGGAAATAAGAAAAAACATCCTACGTTTTATTTGATAAATCTGTCCACGTTATAAAATCATTGTGCTAAGCAAACTGCGTTCCATTTGTGGTTTCTGGACAACGAGAAGTACGATCTTATCTTATTCACCCCCCTGTTGTTCAAAGGAATATCGTCAAATACAATTATATTTTGCTCGTTGGAATCAGGTTCATTTATTGGAATAAGATCTTAAGTTTGCTTGATAACAGAAATATCTTCACCAGCACCAAGATCGTCGCGTAGTGTTTCATCATACTCGGTTAGCAGTTTGTATTTGTCTTTTTGTGGATTGGTCGTGTATATGTAGACCTTGTCATAGTTAAAGTTGTCGTTGAGTGACAGATTCATTAGCAGATTCGTTTTACCGGATCCTGTTCTACCAACTTTCAGGTAATGGCAATCGGAAAGTTCATTATTATGTTTATGTTTGACTAGTCGCTCGGTATCAAAGTTTATTATCGGCATTTTATATTGGTTAGGTCAGACAAAATTTATGCCGACAAAATATTGTCGGGCGGTTATAATAAAATGAGATACTACACGAAATTTGGAACAACATTAAACGGATCAACTTCGGTTGATACAATAACAACTAACGGTAACGTGGATCTCTCAGGACTAGTCAAGAAATCTGGAGATACAATGACCTGCAATTTAAATATGTCCGGTGAACGTGTATTGGATCTAGAAACATGTAAACGTGACACAAGCTGTACGTTATGCTCAACTCAAGACGATCGACGATAGCAAATTGCCGTTGTCTGGTGGTATTTTAAGCGGCAACTTGAACATGAGCGGCAAAAAGATTATAAATCTAGAAACTGATTATCCGCCGTCTGATTTAACTCAGGCTGTAAGTTATGCTCAGCTTAAGACGATGGCCGGACCAATTGATATGGCGAACAAAACAATAATAAACCTAGAAACCGCATACCCACTGCTAAATCTAAATCAGTGTCAAGCAGTAAGTTATTTGCAGTTGAAATAAGTCGACGATAACAAATTGTCCTTGATTAGTGGGACGATGACCGGTAACTTAAACATGAGTGGCAAAAAGATAATTGGATTAGAACAAGATTATCCTTCTGCTAATGCAAATCAAAGTCAAGCAGTAAGTTTGAATCAGCTAAAATCAGTCTATGATGACGAAATTAACAAAAATGGAAATACTATGACCGGCAGCTTAACTTTTACCGGTAGAGCTAAAATAACAGGTTTACCAACAGACTTTCCACCAGCTAATGTTAGTGATGCTGTTTCCTACGATCAGCTAACCGGTGCGTTAAAGCCGTGTTTGCGTTTGCCAGATGGAGCGATGACCGGTAGCATAGACATGGGCGGCAAGTTGATTTACAACACGCAGCTTGACAGTACAACGCTGACCAACGACGACTGGTTGACTAATGTCAGATTCGTCAAAAACGATTTTGTTAAGTTGTCCGGAGATACGATGTCTGGTGCGTTCGAAATGGGCAACAAGAAGATAACATCAGCATACGCTCCAACAAATTCATTGGACCTAACAAATAAAAATTACGTTGACAACGCTGTTTCAACTGCTAGCGGCGCAATAAAACGATAAAAATAACGTCGGTCATTGTAATGTGTCGAATTTTGAAGAAGTACTGGATCCTTAAGTTGAATAAATTGTGCATTAAAATTGTATCATAGTCAAGCCAGAAAAGTCTTTGAGAAAGTTCACTTTGATATTTCCCTTGTTTCATCTGTGAAACATAAAAGGGCCTACTTTTAAGCTTCAGTGGAATTGACCCAGTCATCGTAACGGTATATTTGCAGAGAGTACACTAGAACTACGACCGTATCTGTTCGTAAAGGACCGCATGTCAAATAATTGATCTTCAATGTAAAGCTAATTGCATCATATCCTAGGTTGTCAAAATCTTATGAAAGACATGCTTATTCTGGGGAAAATTTAGGAACATTTGCTTTCGATTGGTCAGTTAAAATTAAGGCGTACATTTTGGAAGTAATCTGAATTTAAGGTAGCGAATTGACTCAGAATTCTTTAGTCCAATTTTGCTTGCGAGAAGTCGAATTTGAGACTCCGGTGGAAAAACCTGAGAATAAAGTTTTCCCTCGTTAACAAAGTAGAGAGGCCAGATAGCTGTCTTGAAAGGAAAAGACAGGCTATAGTGCTAGGACGCACGATTGTGTGGAAAAGAAACAGCATTAAGGGAACAGCTTTCTATATCCTCCCCGAGAAACCCGATGAGGACAGTCCAAGAGGGAAGTCTGCAAATAGAGAGTTCAGAATAGAAGTGTCAAGAGGAAGAACCAAGCATACACTCTAGACGTGGAATACACAAAGTCAAGAGAGAACGATGCTAGGTGATGCAAGTCAGGCGTGGACATTGTAGTCTTTTCACCACTCGTTACTATGATGAACGAATCCGTAAATTGAACACTGCTATTAAATTCCATTAATGTAAATCATTTGGATTGTAATTGCAATTTTAGCTTATGTATTAATTAATTAAATTTATTTTATTTTATTGTTTAAAGGGGCTCGTATTTGTTTATTTCTTCTCAATAGTCTTGCTTAGTTCTCTGTCAATGTTCTATTTATCTATTCACACTGGCAATAACATCGAGGGAGGTCATCCTCTAGTTAACGATCGCCAAATGAATTAACAGAGGGGGCACACACACACACACACACCGCACGTTCCTCCCCCACCCCACCCGTTACAAGTGGGGTCTATCGTCCGGGATATTTGAACAAGTGAATGACAGAGCTGACTGGGCAGATACTGAATAGAAATAGGGTAACATAGCAGTGATAAATTTGGTTATTATTTAAGCAAAGAATTACGAGTGTGAATGCATTATCTATGCATTCTGTAATTTGTGCATGCCATTGTTGATATTTTCTTTAATGGTTCTTATGACATTGTAAGAAATTAAGATTCCATACCTGAACTGCTGGGTAGTGTGGTTGTTATCTGAATTCAGGTTAATTCAGAAGAATTATTGCCTTTAGTTACTCTTGCGAGAAGAGCTAATTAAAGAAGTTCCGGTGGAGTAATTGCACATTTGGTGTGAGCAAGCTGAATTTGGGGAAAAATTCAGAGTTTGTACTGCCAAAAGCTGTTAGGTTGTTTGAGTGATTTAAGAGGTCTGTAGGTTAAGACCTTACTAGAATAGAATACGGGTAAGTATTCTTTGGGAAGCTGTTTCCTGTAAGGCAGTAAGAAGTTAGTGAATACCTGAGCTAAGTAAATTGGTTGGTGATACAGTCGAGTAATCTAGGATGGCAACTGATAGGCAGTTAGTCAGAGAGTTTAAGTCTATTGGTAAGACGAATTAGGTTATGAAGGGACCCAATTAGCAGAATTTGTAGAGTGGAGTCTCAAGGAATACAGAGAACAGCAGGCGGCAGAAAAAGAATGAGACAAGCCGAGAAAAAAGAAAAATGAGACAAACCGAGGAAAAAGAAACAATCAGACAGGCCGAGGAAAAAGAAAGAATGAGACAAGCCGAGGAAAAAGAAAGAATGAGACAAGCAGAGGAAAAAGAAAAAGAAAGAAGTAGACAAGAACGGGAAAAAGAAAGAGAAATCGAGTTATCCAGATTGCAAGCCGAAGAAAGAGCCAGGGAGAGAGAACATGAGTTAGCCATGGAGAGAGTAAGGATCGAAGCGGAATCTAGGAGGGGCGAAGAACTGAATGAACATTCAGGACCCTCAAGTAAAAGATCAGAGGATAGACGTATCGTCCAGACAACCATGCCGATGTTTAACGACAAGGACGAAATCATCGATAACTTTTCAACGCAGTTTGAAAAGTTAGCTTTAATCCATCATATACCCAAAGACTAGTGGGCCATTAATATTTCTGCATTCTTGCGAGGAGCTGCCAAAGATGTCTATCATAATATGGCATCCATTGCAGTAGATGACTACGACGCTCTCAAGAAAGCGCTGTTACGGCATTACGAGTTGTCGGCTGAAAGTTTTCGCAAACTTTTCAGAGAGTCGTCTAAGTTAACAACTGAGACACACGCACAACTTCATACTCGTGTGCGCGTGCTTTTCGATAAATGGATTAAAATGACAGGCGCAGCGCTCACTTATGAAGGCATACAGGAAGAGATCTTGAAAGAACGTGTCCTTAGTACGCATCGGAAAGACCTGATCGTATTTTTAGCGGAGCGTGATTTCGCAACCTTGGAGGATATCAGTGTTATGGCTGAGCGATATGAGAGTGCACACTCTCGTCCGTCTACATGGAGTGGCAGAGATCGAACGAACGTCACCGACTTTAGGAGAGCTAACGGTTTGACACCTCCTAAGCGGAATGGTCAAAATAGTGGGAAGCTAGGGCCTGATAATCCCAGCCGTGATCAGTTCCGTGGCTCAGGAAAGTCCCAAGGGGTAGATAAAGGTACCCCTGGTAAGAAAGATGAAGTTGTGTGTACCGGTTGCAACAAACCTGGTCATATTCTCAAGAACTGCAGGAAATATCGTCCCTCGATAAATGTAGTGACACCAGACACTAGTAGGAAGTGTAAACCACTGGAGTTGTCGAATACAGCAACAGCTATGGTAAATGGAGAGAAGGCTACTTTGTTGTATGACACCGGCTGTAGTTATCCAGCTTTGGTGGATAGCAAATTTGTCAAACCTGCTGATTATACAGGGGAGACAGTGGAAGTTCAATTTGCTAATAGGAGTAAAGATTCCCTTCCAATTATTTACATCGATCTTGATTCGCCGTATGTGAAAGGACGAATTCAAGCAGCGTGCTTGTCAGGGTTGTCGCATGACGTAAGGTTAGGATGTAGGTATGTGTTGCCACAGCCTAATTCTATGACGTGTACACTGGTAAACGTGGGGTCCGTGAAAACGAGGTCTATGAAGCGAAGGTCAGGGTCGAAGCCGCTGAACCCCTCGACTTCGCCCTTTGATAATTTGCTACCTGGTGAATTAAGGAGACTTCAAGAGGAAGATTCTACCCTTAACAGGATAAGCGGGTATGCAAAGGAGAAGTCCGTACGGAACTTACCTGACGGTGAGGTAGAGTTCGCACTGAAACGGGGTATCTTGTATCGATACGCCCGGAAAGGTTCCGAGAGGTATAAGCAAGTTCTTGTACCTCGGTCTAAGAGAGAAGAAGTGCTTAGGCTAGCACATGAGAATCTACTCGATAGTCACATGGGTGTGGCAAAGACGAGAGACAGGTTAGTTCTACTGGCCAGGTGTGTAAGGGGATGTAAGGAGGTTTTGTCTGTCGTGTGACAAGTGTCAGCGGGTAGCACCTAAGACCTCACGTCGCCCAGTGTCTCTAGGAACCACCCCTCTGATTGATGAACCTTTCTCAAGGCTGGCTATGGATTTGTTAGTTCTGATAAAACCTGCGTCAGAAAGTGGTAATCGTTATGTGTTAACGATTGTTGATTATGCTACCCGACACCCGGAGGCCGTTGCATTGAAGAACATTGATTCAGTTACGGTGGCTGAAGCTTTGTTAGGAGTTTGGTCCAGAGTTGGTGTTCCTGAAGAGATACTAACTGACCAAGGGACGCAGTTTGTTAGCCAGGTGATGGAAGAAGTGAACTGGTTACTTTCCATTAGGCACCTGACTACTACCCTGTGTCACCCTCAATGCAATGGTCTGGTAGAGCGTTTCAATGGGACGTTGAAGCAAGCTCTGAAGAAGTGCGAAGGTCGACCCAAGGACTGGGATCGTTACCTTCCCGCGATACTTTTCGCGTACCATGAAGTACCCCAAGCTAGTCTAGGATTTTCACCTTTTGAACTAGTCTATGGGAGGACAGTGAGAGGACCCATGGCTGTATTGAAACAGTTATGGACGGATGAGAAGGCATCCGAGGAAGTACGAACAACGTATGAATATGTTGTTGATCTCCGTAACAAGCTGGAGGAAGTTTGAAACTTAGCCCAGAAGAAAAATCTCCGTGACGCACAGGGACGTCAAGCCAAGTACTACGACAAGGGGGCGAAAGAACGGAAGTTTGAAGTTGGTGACAAGGTGTAGTTATTGTTACCGCTGGAGCACAACAAACTCCAAGTATCCTGGAGAGGACCATTCGTTGTAACGGAAAAGAAGGGTGGATAGAACTATCGTATCAAGGTAGGAGATAAAGAGAAGTTGTACCACGTTAACCTTCTTAAACGCTATCGTGAAAGGGAGACACCTACTGAGTTCTTGGTTGCTACAGTTGTGACTGAAGAACCCGACGACAACGGAGGAGTGGCGGAAGTACTTCCTAGTTGTCCTTTGACGAGGAATGAAACCTACCTCGACGTCGTCCTCGACGTAACGTTAACATAAGAACAACGTGAAGAGGTGAAGGAGATACTCCACGACTACGGAAGTGATCTGACAAGGAAGAAGGCTCCAACGAAAGTTATTTGGACCGACGCTTGTGAGAGGGCATTTCAGACATTGAAGGATAGGTTGACGTCAGACGCCGTAGTGAGACTACCGGACGTGACAAAGGACTTTGTCTTACGTACCGACGCTTCTGACAGTAGTCCTGGTGCAGTTTTACTGCAAGAACATGATGGGAACTTATTCTCGGTTGCATATGGTAGTAGAAAGTTACTTCCGGCTGAGCATAATTATTCAGTTACCGAAAGGGAATGCCTAGAGATCATCTTTGGAATCTCCAAATTTCAGCGCTACCTCTATGGGCGAAAGTTTATTCTGGAAACTGACCACCAACCGCTTGCTTATTTGGCCCAAGCTAACTTGACGAATGGTCGTTTAATGAGATGATCATTGTTTCTTCAGCAATATCAAATTCAATTGCGTTACATCAAATGGAAGTGCCAATGTAGGAGTTGATTGTCTGAGTAGATTAGTTGATTCTGAGGTGAAGGGGTCACTTCAGGACATGTAAACAATGACCTGAAATGCAACTTCAAAATTCGGAGAGCAAAATCCCAGATTTTACTCTTAAAGAGGGGCCTATATAATGTGTCGAATTTTGAAGAAGTACTGGATCCTTAAGTTGAATAAATTGTGCATTAAAACTGTATCATAGTCAAGCCAGAAAAGTCTTTGAGAAAGTTCACTTTGATATTTCCCTTGTTTCATCTGTGAAACATAAAAGGGCCTACTTTTAAGCTTCAGTGGAATTAACCCTGTCATCGTAACGATATATTGGCAGAGAGTACATTAGAACTACGACTTTATCTGTTCGTAAAGGACCGCATGTCAAATAATTGATCTTCAAAGTAAAGATAATTGCATCATATCCTAGGTTGTCAAAATCTCATGAAAGACGTGCTTATTCTGGGGAAAATTTAGGAACATTTGCTTTCGATTGGTCAGTTAAAATTAAGGCGTACATTTTGGAAGTAATCTGAATTTAAGGTAGCGAATTGACTCAGAATTCTTTAGTCCAATTTTGCTTGCGAGAAGTCGAATTTGAGACTCCGGTGGAAAAACCTGAGAATAAAGTTTTCCCTCGTTAACAAAGTAGAGAGGCCAGATAGCTGTCTTGAAAGGAAAAGACAGGCTATAGTGCTAGGACGCACGATTGTGTGGAAAAGAAACAGCATTAAGGGAACAGCTTTCTATATCCTCCCCGAGAAACCCGATGAGGACAGTCCAAGAGGGAAGTCTGCAAATAGAGAGTTCAGAATAGAAGTGTCAAGAGGAAGAACCAAGCATACACTCTAGACGTGGAATACACAAAGTCAAGAGAGAACGATGCTAGGTGATGCAAGTCAGGCGTGGACATTGTAGTCTTTTCACCACTCGTTACTATGATGAACGAATCCGTAAATTGAACACTGCTATTAAATTCCATTAATGTAAATCATTTGGATTGTAATTGCAATTTTAGCTTATGTATTAATTAATTAAATTTATTTTATTTTATTGTTTAAAGGGGGCTCGTATTTGTTTATTTCTTCTCAATAGTCTTGCTTAGTTCTCTGTCAATATTCTATCTATTCACACTGGGCAATAATATCGAGGGAGGTCATCCTCTAGATAACGATCGCCAAATGAATTAACAGAGGGGGCACACACACACCGCACGTCTCCACGTTTTCCTCCTTCCCACCCCCACCCCCCGTTACAGTCATATTCCAACGTTGATTGACGCAACTAATAATAGATGGGGATTTATTGCAACACCGTCTACGCAATACTTTGGTAATAATCCGAATCGCACTTTTTTGTTTAGTTTTGTGATAAGCGACGGCCAGGAATGGACAACAAACGGAGAGACTTCTAACTTCTAGATTAAAATACAATGCCCGATTGCGGTTGCGATTTGGCAGTTTCATTGGTGAGGTTGACTAAGTTCTGGTGTTGGACGGATCTACAATTGGCGATTAGAAGGATCGTCTGACAATACAACTTGGACAGCGTTGTACAGCACAACTAATACGTACATTAGTAATCTAGTTTACTTTACGCTTGCGACAGCAAACACGGTAAACAAGTACAAATATTTCAGAATATTTGTTGTTGCAGCTGAAAGTCCGTATCCTGGTCTGACCGCGTTTCAAATATATACCGTCGATGATTTAACGTAACATAAAAAATAAGATGACGACCCACCAATTGTAACAGACGCTAAAGAATTTTAGAACATTTTAAATCCGAGAAAAGATATTTCTGTTGCTGATTTTAGTCAGCTGATTGGTTCTGATAATATACTTGAGGCAGTTGCTTTAAACGATATTAACAAAACGAAAAATGTAAAATTAGAATCACTAAACAATATCAGCGTAAAGTTGACAGAAAACGAAGACAACTTTATACTTGTGATGGGAATACGAGGCCTACAACTTAAAGTTGCTATCAAAGATTTTGAGGTAATTAGCAAGTACTGTCATCCTGATGATTGTCGTGAAGAACAACAGAAAGTTGAAAAGCTGTTAAAAATGCATTGCTCGAGCTCAGTAAAGAAAATATGGTTTTGATCAACATATCCAATGTGATAAAAGCAAGAGCGCATGGTGGAAAGGTAGATGAACGAGATCGAATAAACGTGTGCATGATGAACTTGACAAGCTTGCAGAATCAAAGCGAGTAAAATTATCAAATATACAAAGTTGAGAGATGGATTTTTAAAACGTCGGATATTTCGCGAATTTGGTATGGATTATCCTGATAAAAATACATTGCTTAAAATTGTAGGTGATAGAGCATTTGATGCAGAACTGATGATAAAAGCATACGTAACGCAATTTTACCGATGTTGGACGATGAAATTAATTTTGATCCGACTATCGTCAATAAATCGCTAAAAGTAATTGAAGATCCTCTGAAGTTGATTCGTACAGTGATTCTGGAAAAGATTTATGTTTTAATGAAACTGAATCATTAAACATTTACAGAAAATTTGATTCGTACAATGATATTAATGAAACTGAAGATGCTCCATTACCATCACTCCAACTCTCTAGACAATTGCTAATACGAGACTGTTACAGCGAAATCGAGAAAATACATACACAAACGTATCGCAGATTATTGGTAAGAATGGTTTATTTTGTTGGACAAAATGTAACAGATAAAAACAGTATTAAGCAATTAATGCTATCAAATTTTGCAACAACGTATGCAATTCATAGACAACATCTTGTTCTTAAGAATTTTACGTTAAGTGAAATCAGCTTGGTAATTGGGTTTATTGATGAAACAGAAAAAGATTCTGCGGATTTAGTAAATGAGGTAAATCTGTATGTACACGCTAATAAAATAAATGATAGCTTTGATTCATACAGTTGGTTAAGAAAAGATGAAGTATTAACTGATGAAAGATACAAGGATACTTCGTCTGATGTTTATGACAAGTACATAAATTTTCTGGCAGATCCTATAAACGATACGTTTCATTAGCTTCTTGATAATTGTTGGCGTGACAACGTTTGCTGTGACGTAAACAATAATGAAAAAGCAAATCATATACTTCAACCATGTGTCGGAAGATATTCCAAATAACGAAATTGCTGCGCTAATGCAATGCTACAAGTTTTATCACAAAAGACTGTGGTGTGTCAAACGATGTTACAAATACTACGGCCGAATCTTGCGATTGATTTCCTATATTCCAGTTGCTTTGACGACTTCGGGTATAATCTCTAGTGGAGCTGCGTTAAATCCGTTTTTCTTGATAATTTCTGGTGTTGGTGTCTCATTAACGGCCGCGTGCAAGAAAATAGAACAAGGATTTGAGACCAAAAAATAAGTGTGTGTAAAACTGCAAATGTCACGTATAAAAAGTCAGATTAGATCTTACTTGCGAGGTGAGAAATTTGATATCGATGATTCGTGAATTTCGGACATCTTGCCAATGCGAGTGAGAAATATGAAAACCGATATAAAAAAATACATATCAAGTTGAATGTGTTAGCTCAGGTAGAGCTGACTTAAGTCATGTATAAAATTTTGTCTAAACTTAAGTATAACGTTCGAAACATTGACAATTACAGATGACAGTGATGATTGTAATATTAAAAATATTCTACTAGATAATAAACCATTAACCTTTACATTAGAAGATGAAACAGGAAACGAATATCGTAGTTACGGCCCGTTAGATGCAAGCCTTGCTAAAACTATGTTGGTTCGTTTTGATGATTCAAAATATTTTAAATTTCTTGATGAATTAAATATTGTGTTATCGGAAAAGTTTAAACATTTCATAGAGAATCAGATGATAAAGGTAGTGATTTAAAAAAACACTAATAAATCTCAACTTAAAATAATCAAAAATATATTTGCAAAAAAATAAGTATTTGGTAAACCGGAAAATAAAAGATAAATATAAATTTAGGAGAACACTAGATAAAAGTTTGTTCAACACCAAAGTTAAGCGGGAAAATTAAACTGCATATGGAGAACGTTGAGAATAAAGATTGTGATGATATTTTTATTCTAGTAGCGGTCATCGAAAAATTAACGATTGGCGAAGAGGTTTAACAATCTAGTATCCGACAATCAACATCAATGTATAGAAGTAGACGATTCAGGGGCGTTTATGGCGCAAAGACCCTAATTTTCCCAGGAAAATACAAACATCAAATCAAAAATCAAAAACATCACCAAAAAATGCCCAACAAAATCCACGAAAAAGTGGGGGTATCACTGCAGGTGGTGGAAAAGGGTCTGTCGGTGAATACTTGTACTTATCCTGGGAATATTAGGGTCTTTGCGTCAGAAATCCCAGAATCATTTACTACTGCATTACCATTGCCACTACCGTCGGCTGCCGTTTGTGATGGAAAGAATGATGATCGTAGTTGTAGTAATAACGCCATTACATTAGGAATAATCATCATCATTATCATCTTGATAATGATCATCATCATCATCATCATCATCATCATCATCATCATCATCATCATCATCGCAGCAACAACAAAAATCCGCATAGATCTTGGGGCCCCGGTTGGCCTAGCGGTCTATCGCGCTAGCCTTTACCAATCACCACCATCTCACCTCTGTCCGCTTAGGTTTGAGTATTTGGCTCGGCCAATGTGGACATGTGAGGAGGCTTGCCAGTACTTTCTGTGGGTAGGTGGTTCTTAGCGGGGTTTTCCCTTGGCTTTTCCTCCATCAATTATAGTGGCCGCCGTGTATAGCCTAACTTGCGCTGAGTAATGACTTTAAACCCAAAACAACCAACTTACCAACTGCATAAACCTATATCGAACAAGACCTCAGTTCCTTCCTAACTACACCGTATACCTCGTTTTTGGAACACTTCATGCACTGCCTGAGTTTTAAAGAGATATCAATAAATGTGTATTTCTTTGCCTTTTGTTTCATCTGATTTCCTTCAACGTTCAATTTCTCTTTCAAAAGAAAGCGACCTAAGTGTCATGTCACAGATTATATCAACGTTAGGTCCAAACACAAATACTCTGCAGTTACCGTACCCACCAAACAAGGAAGCGTCTTTAAGCTGCATAGTCTGTGGGTTTCTAGTCGATTTATTCTCAGGGGAAAAAAAGATCTCTCAGTTGCTTATGTCTGTTTGGTGATGACGGCTCCGGTGGCCTAGTGGTTAGAGCGTTCGCCTCGGATGAGGGAGGTCGTTGGTCGGCCTGGTGTAAGGATAATGTGGCTGGGTGGGACATCATGCTACATGTCTGCGGCGTGATGCCCCAGTGCTAGACATCACTATAAACTGTCACACTGCAGACATCGTAGCGATATGATTGAAAAATTGTGAAAGCTACTTTTAAAAATCCCAAAACACACACACACACACACACACACACACACACACACACACACACATTATTTGTTGATTTCTTAATATGCAAATAGTTGAACACAATGGTGAAAAACATAGGAACTTAAATACATTGGTTTATTTATGTTAATAAAGACACGATTTCAACTCAGAACGATCAGCTTAGGGTGATAGTTTTTTTCTTGTAATCCACATATATAAAAGTAACTACTACGTGTGAAAACAGACAACAACTTCACTAATTGGGTGGTCAGTGCCACATTAGTACTAATCGAATTCATTATCAATAC
>JAECUM010025184.1:0-31073 GCA_016617855.1 Megalonaias nervosa | reverse complement strand
TGTAATAAATACCAGAATTTTTTTTTCCAATTCCAGTGATAAACTCTCCATTGTCAGAAGAAGAAGAAAAATTTATCCGTATTATGCATATCCGAGGAGCATAACTAAAAAAGCAATAGAAAATTTTGAAGCGATAAGTAGATACTGTTATCATGATGATTGTCTAGAAGAACATAAACAAGTTGAAATTCTGCTGAAAAAAATATTGCTTGAGTTTGATTTTGGAAATTTAGATTTGATAATAAAATCGAACTTAATAAAAGAACGAGCTTACGGTAAAATAGAAGATGTTAAAAAAGTAAACAATAGCCATGATGATCTCGTCAAACCACCAGAATCTAAGATAGGAATAAAAAGAAACAAGAAGTTATACAATAGAATTTTTTCAAAACGAAACAGTTTTAGGTATCTCGATATGTACTATAACGACAAAGAAACCCTAATTAAATCCGTTACTATCACACCAGACACGGAGTTAATTATTAAAGTATACGCAAACGCAATTTTGACAATGATACGTAAATAAGACTCCGAATTTGATTAGATTATTGTTGACAGGTCTCTAAAGATAATAAAAAATTTTGATGATGAAATTGATGATCCTAATAATATTGTGAGAGAAAGATTTTTTGATAAAGTCAGACAAACAAGGTTGATAGAAAAGTCTGATTCTTATTACGACATAGGTGAAGCAGACGATAGTCCATTTCCATCAATCCAGCACTCTAGACAATTGTCATTACGAAATTATTACAAATCACGTTAGGGTATACTGACGAAACATAAAGAAATTACAGTAATTTGGTGAACGAAAAAAATTGTATCGGCTCGAAGTATTAGACACGTTTGATTCCTACACTTGGTTTAAAAAAATGAGATACTAACATAAACGATATGATGATACTTTGTCAGACTCTTATTACAAGTACAAGATTTTTTAGCTGATCCTATAAATAATAAATTTCGTGAGTTTCTTGATTCAAATGATGGTACTAGGACTTTTGTTTTTGTATAAAAATTGTATAATGAAAAAAAAAACGGATTGTCGATTTCAATCATATTTCAGAAGAAATTCCAAAACAAAATATTGACGCACTAATGCCATATAATAAATGTTATAATAAAAACCTTTGGTGTGTAAAATAGTGTTATAAGTACTACAGTAGAATAATTAGAGTAATATCATATTTGACGTTGCAAATGACCATCTCTTTCATAATCTCAAGTGGGGTATCATTAAATACGTTTTTGCTAATAACATCTGGTGTTGGTGTCTCTCTTTCAAGAGCTTGTAAGAAAATTATGCCCAGACTTGAAACAAAAACAAATGCTTGTAAGACAGCAATTATAACTTATAAAAAATTACTTGATCAGATACGATCTTATTTGCGAGGTGTAAAATCTGATACGGAAAATTTAATACTCGAGTTCCATATTATTGACAGTATGCTGACATATATTCTACCAATAACGGTTAGCAGATATGAAAAAGATTATCGTAAAATGTGGTTATAAGGAGGTATAAACTTTAGAAATATACGACAACCTTGAGCCAAGAATTCATTTGCCTTGAAATGTGAAAATATTAGCCATCACCTCTACATACTAAGGTCAAAAAAATGTTTCAATTACCTGCACTCCGGCAAATATATCCACAGAAATGACTACAAAGCAGAATCTATCTGTCTTTTATAGCGTTATAACGCTTACACGAAATTTCCTAAAATTTCCATTAGGTAATTTTCTAGAATGTTCTTTGGAATTTCCGTTGCGTAATTTCTAAACAGTTGGGGATTTCCGTTACGTAAATCTTTGGAATTTCCATTACGTAAATTATAAAACAGTTGGAGATTTACAAACGTATACATACATACATAACATATCTCTCTCCTCGATGATATATATCGTTCAGTAATTGTGTGAATAAATACAAGCTGTCGCAGTTATAGTCCATCAATAATGTGTTTGGAACATCCGTCGCAGCACCAAGCCTCGCTAGACTGCATAAATCAATCTATTGTAATTGTCACCTTCTGTACATATGTTCTGGAATATTCCAGGCATTGAATAATAAATGTGTTCATAGAAAATAAGATATACCCCAGGTTGTTGTGCTGATGAAGATGCTTTGATTCACTTCATTTCAAAAAGTCAATTTGATCTTTAGTTTTCTGTAAATGGGTTAAAGCCAATTTTAGAAGGATTTTTGTCAAAATTCTGTACAATTACATTGAAAGAAAAATACTGATACCTAAAATAGTCCAGAAACTCTGAATTGATTCTGATTCATCTTTTACTTGTAGACAATGAATGCAGACTTAAAACATGAGTATTAGGTTACATGATGCAATGAAAATATAATGGCATAGTCTTTGTTTGTACCAGCAGCACATAACTTGCACATGGCTGTTCCAGTAAAACATTTATATATACCCCCCGGTGGGAAGACACTTTCAAATTCAACCAACGCACAACAGAAGCAATTTAAAACAATTATGATCCACCATCAGATATGATTAAGTAAAAAAACACTTCCCCCTTCAGAAGCATATTTTTTTTTTTTTTTTTTTTTACATAATTTCTGGCTATGGGTTAGTGGACGGCAGAAGCGATTTTAATATTGGGTTGGGGACAGAAGCGATATAAATGACAGCTGACTGGAGGCAATCTACTGAATTATTATAGATCATATGATTTACTGCATATTTTTATTTTTATTTATTCATTATAATCAATCTTTCGTCCTTTTGTTTATTTGTCTGTCAGCCATGTATGTTTCTGATACTGTGAAATCACACATTTTCTTGGTGGTTTATTATTCGTAGATGTCATTGATCAGACCTTTAATGCCTACTAATATAATGCCCATGATATAGATTTTATAATAGGGATTAGGAATATCTATTCTAATACAGAAATCCTGAATTTGTATCCTTACTAAACTGTGCATTTACTGAAATGATCTTTATATTTTGCTATGTTTGGTTCTCAGGCATGCTGCTTTTGATTTGAATAGTAGTTAAATCTTGTACTGCTTTAAATGTATGGTCAGATGCTACGATTCCTTGTTATTATTTTTTTTTCAATAAATGTTTTTATAAACTTATATGATTTATCAGAAAAGAAAAAAAACAACAACATTAAAAAAAAACAAACTAATGCATGTGGAAGTGATGTCGCATATTTTCTGCATGCTTCCACATTATTTCATTTTTTGTAAGAACATATATTTCAGTTACCGACGTCTTTATTTTTATGCGTTGTTGCAAGACTAATATAAGTTTTAAAAAAAAGAAATATAGCAAGCTAAACATTTTTATATCATAAATTAAATTTTTAAAAATGGACGAAAGTCAAGGAATCGTTTTTCCCATAGTACTTATAAAGTCTACGTCATTGCAGTTAACTGTATTGTCAATAGCATCATCATCATCACTGATGGCCTAGCAGTAACATTCTGCACTTTCAATCCAGTTGTCACAGGTTTTATCTCCCACTTCTTGCCTTTCATATGAGACTTATACCTGTGGTCTGAGGGGCGTTCATGGCAGAGTGGTATAGGACGCTTGTCTTGTGATACAGATCTGAGTGGCTTCCATGGCAGTGGTACAAGATGCTTGTTATGTGATTACCTACCTCCATTTGTACATGAGAATGTTGCCAGTTATTTGTGGAAGGTCAGTGGTTCTACATAAGTGGAGCAGCAGAGAGGGTGAACCCTACAACTTTGTAGAGACCTTATTTTTGAAATTTAAGGGTTCCTACGAAGGCTGAAAAAAAAAGTTTTTGCCTTAACAGTAAAATCTTCTCTAATTGACCAGATTTTTTCCGATTTTTTTCACGTGCTGGTCACTCAATTTTTGTCGTTTACCCTCTCTGCTGCTATGGTTTTTATCCAAAAATTGTATCAAGTCCGTTACGATATCTTGACCTCGGATCATGTAAATTTATTGTTACAAAACCAAAGGGAGCAGCTTGTGCTTTTGAAAAGAAATTTTTAAATTTGTTCATATCCATATCCCCAGAACACCAAGTATAATAAATATTTTGCAGCGTATGATTATCAACTCCGTTGAACACAACTAAAATGTTACAGTTATCCCTGATCACTTTTGGAATTTGTGTATAACGCTGTGTAACATAAATCACGTCTGTGTTTTTGTGACGGCCTCGTGAAAATATCCGAGCTGGATTGGATTGTTTGTCCAGCATGACATCATCGTATACCACGAGGTTATTAATGAATCCATCCAGATCATCTACAGATGGTGCTTCATCAATATCAGTAATAAAGTCTATGACTTCACTGTCTTCATGCAACAATTTTGCGTTTTCATTAAAATCTTTAAGTACTTCGTAACATCGCTGATCATCTACAGATGGCGCTATCAAATATAATTTATCCCACTTCAGCCATCTCATTATTAGATTAAGTAATAATTGCTTTTTTCCACTTCCGGACGAACCTATTATAATCATTCTGATAGAATTTGGTAACGCTGGATGGTGCTTTACTGGCTCTTGTTTTCGTGTCGCAGAAAAGTCAATTATATCCATATAATAAATAATATGAGTCTATATTGTGTTCGATGCAGAGCATCTACACCTACTACTGAATTAACGACAATAACAACAAAAAATAAAAGACGCGCACTTACAGGTAAGTGTGTGAAATGTGGCACCAAGAAATATAAATTTATTTCAACAAAGACAGGTGGGGTGGATATCGCTGCTTCGTTAGGAAAATTACCAGGAACCCCATGGGCTAAATACCCTGGTGAGAAACAATTACCCGGATATAATTATTGTGGTCCTGAAACTCGTCTCGATATCCGACTTGACGAACGAGATCAGCCAAAACCCGGAGAGTATCCAGTAAATAAGATTGATCAAGCATGTCACATTCATGATGTTGCTTATAAAAGTCCACATTTGCAACAGCGGCATCTCGCAGATGTGAAATTGATTCACGCATTAAATTCTATACCTAATAAATCTTTCAGAGAATCTCTCGCTAGCTTTCTAGTAAAAACTGCTATGAAAGGTAAACTAGTGCTAGGGGCTGGTAATTAATTATATAACTATCATAATGGAATCTGTTTATTATTCCCCGAGAGGGTATTGGAGAGGTAAAGCAGCGATTAGTAAACTCGTCGAAGCAGCAAAGGTTTCACGTGATGTCGCTGCATCATGGTTAGCGCGACAGGCAATATGGCAAATCTTCCTGAGTCCACCTAAACGAATTCAGTACGCTCATTTCGATGTTAGCGTTCCTAATGAAGTTCATCAAGCAGATATTTTGTTTTTACCACACGATACCATTAAAACACGTAGACATCAATACAAGTATAGATACGCGTTAACTGTCGTTGATGTTGCGAGTAGATACAAAGAAGCGGAGCCATTATCAACAAAGACAGCATCTGAAGTTGCATCTGCGTTTGAGCGCATTTATCAACGTGGTGGTCTACGATGGCCACGGTTATTACAAGTTGATCCTGGTAAAGAATTTCTTGGAGTAGTATCATCGTTGATGAAGAAACATAACGTTAAAATCAGACAAGGACATACTGAAATTCATCGTGATCAGGCAATCGTTGAACGATTTAATAGAACACTTGCTGAGCGGTTATTTGGATACCAATATGCAAGGGAAATATCTACTGACTTTAAGGATAGATCTCGTGAATGGGTTGCAAGATTACCGAGTGTGATAGCTGCGTTGAATAATGAAATTACTCGTGCAACTTCCATGAAACCTTCTAATGCGATCAAAAAAAAAATATATACCCCGTAGCAATGGCTACGGACAACGACGAGAATCTTTCTCTCAACCAGTATTAGGTAATGTAACTGTAAGATATTTATATGAACCTGGCGAACTTGAAGGTGGTAAAAAAAGAGCAACCGATCCTATCTGGAGCGTGACTACACATAACATTTCTAGCGTGGTTAGATCCACTGGTAGACCTCCAATATACAGACTAGATTCTACAGCCCCTCAACGTGGATTTGTACGTGAACAATTGCAAGTAATTCCTGAGGATACGCAATTACCACCAAGTTCAATTTTGTAAACGTCCAGAACCTCGACGTCGATTACACTCAAGACATGTCAGCATCACATTTTCACGTGTATGACCGAGATCACTATTAATTCTGTCTACGGTAAATTGTCTTCAATTAAAACACTGCCATGACATATTACAGTTGCAACTTGCGCAATGATTATTCTGTAGTTGTTTTTAGTTTTATAATAAATTCAGCATCAAGATCAAAGTCACGTTTATTTTTTTTGTCACACTGTTTATAGCTGACTAATTTTTTATTGATATCGACATTGTTAGTTATTTCTTCAGTTATTACGTAATCTACAATAACCCTATGCAGTTGCGATATTCTCCGGACTCGAGATACGGCGAGATAGACTAAATTCGACCATTCAATACGATCATCTACAATCCAGATTCTAGTTTCAGTTATAGTTAATCCCTGCGACGAGTGAATTGTTATAGCGCATCCTAACGTCCATGGCGATTTATCCATGTTCAACGCGCTCTCAACAACATCAACAGCAACCAACACGATATCATTCAAGACAAGATTTTGTACCCTTGGTGGAACCAAGGCACCTGGTATTTCAACTTCAATATTCTGTCGTCGAGTATCTGCTGGGCGATAGCACAAAGGTACGGGTAGATCCAGAAACTTTTCTTTATGTACCGTAAATAATTTCTTTTGCAGTTCATCACGAACTATCTTTCTACTCGCGACTATCAAATCAGCAGGTCTCCATAAAGTCCAAAATTCATTCATAGAAGTTTCTGCAATTACTTTACGCAGTATCTCGCATTGTATTTGATCTGGTTGAAGTCTGATTAATCTTTTAAGTTCTTTCAGCGGTTCATCAATAGCTCTATGGTCATCATGTATTTCTTCGTAATAATCTACAAATGTTTTCAACCATTCATGTGGAGACTGTCCAACAAAGGGTGGTGGTTGACCATGATCGCCACACATAATCACAGCAGTATTCTTTGTCAATAACCATTCAAGAAATGCTTTTAGTGTTTCTAACGACACCGTGCATATCTCGTCCCATATGATATACTTAGGTATATATTTTTCACCCATCCGAAATGGAGTCCACGTGTCTCCGCACCATCTAAAGAAACTGTGATATGTACATGATTTTACTCCTCGTTGCTTTATTTCTCTAGCAAGTTTATGTGTAGTGTCAAAACAATTATATCTGAGTTATTATTCATAAATAAGTTAATCGCACGAGTTGTTTTACCTGACCCTCCACACCCATTAAGATAAACAGTCTTATGTCTAGATACAGGATCGTACACAGATGGTGCAGATGATTTTGATATTTGATTATTATTTTTGTAATATGTCTCCGCAATTTCAACATCGGCAGATTTAGAATAACTAAGTATATTTTCTTGTTTTATCCTCCATGTCCCCATTCACCATTACCGAGTTTTAATAAATCTTTATATTTTTTGTGCACATAAAATGAATCCGTAGCAACTCTAACAGCGTAACGAGGAAATATATTTATCATCGACAATAGATTTATCGAAACATAAGCTAACATCGAAGATCTTAAATGAGTAAATTGTGGTGAGTCGCCATCAAGATAGCTCACAATGGTACCTAGTTTTTGTTCCATCTGATAAATAAGCATTACATCGACTTATAAATGTGTTTTTCTCCGTTGTATCAGCGATTATAAAATCTAGTTCAGCATCGTCCATAATCAATCTTGTACAATATCGTTTATAATCGTATGAACCACCTTGAGTAAACTTACCGATTATCTTTCTACCAAGATATTTTGCAAGTTTTTCATCGTACTCGTTCCTGCATTTACTTATTTTAATGACATGATCTTCATCAATATCAGGGAATTCTTTCCTGGTATCAACTATATTAAATCAGTCCGGTTCTGTAACCAAACTTGCTTCTGTGAACTATACGATATAATCGCTTCAGTTACTCTCAACGATATTAAAAATCCAGCATCAAGCATATATCGCAATAGTACTATCGGAACCCAACATCGCTCTGAAAAATGTTTTCCGAACCAAATATAAGTAATCGCATGGAGATCTTCTCTAAACTCGAATGATTCTACGTGAGCAAATCCTGTTAAGTCAACATCTGGTTCTTCCATGGGAAGGGGTCCGTTTATCGCAACCCTGGTCATGTCATGTGTAGGATGTCCGAATCTCTTAAAGTATTTAGAACATGCTCCATATCCAAGAAAACTCCCAGGATAACACGCTATCATATCAACCGAGATAACATCACTATAATCGTATTTGGTGTTCCATAATCCACCGTGCCCATATTCTATACAACTTTTCTTGACATCTTCAAGAAATTCCGATCGTGTCGTTTTCCATGAATTTTTTTCCTGAGCGAAATGAGCAGCGACTGACGGAACAGTAAAACAGTTATTCAATAATTGTCTAACTATGACATCATCAGAGGTATATTCACGCCAAAGGCGTTGTGCAAGATGTTCCATTTCCTCATGGAGAGATTCTGTACGATAAATATCACCGTTAGGTCGTACAAATTGATCGTAATGATCATATTCCGAACTCTGAAATAACCAAACAGAAACAGGATCGGTTTTACTAATATTTTTAATAAAATCAAAGATATCACCGTCATAAAATTTAACCGTTCTATCTCGTGGAAATATTGTTACTGCAGTAGTCCATGCGTGCGCCGTATGATCAATAATATCTATCGGAGCTCCATTTTTTATATATTTTGGTTTGTACAAAATCTCTCCGGTTAACGTTTTTACTGCTATTGGAAATCTTAATTTCTTCTCTAGCTCAGCAACGTCGCTGATAGACGCTCCGGTATCTTTAACCGACTCTGCCCATGCATTTATTTTTTTAAGTCTTAAAACCGTTAAACCATTACCACGTATCGCGTTTGTAAAGTGTTCTGTAACTCACTCAGCTACGCAATTTATTCTTGACGAAGTCAAGGATGACAATTTCATCGGTTTGAGATCCCCAACATCAGGTTTATTATTCAGCGAAAATATTCCATAGACAACCGCAGTTACAGGGTACGATCGCTCATAATACGGTTTATCTATATCAGTTAGTATTCCTGGTTTAGATTTATTACTCAAGAAAATATTATTTCCTGACTGTACGCGGACGGGATCGCGCTTGTCACGAATAATCCAAATATCTTCTTCTGTATTTACAATAAATTTTATTAAAATAAAATATTTTTGATTATCAAGGTGGTTAATGATTAATATTCCTCGTTTGTCATTCATCGTATTAGAAATATTTCCAACTCTGAATGTTGACCATGCATGAACTGCACCATCGTCACGAAATTCCTTCTTGGCCTCACGGATACGTTTAATTATATCTTTATTAGTTAAAGCTAGATCTTGCATCGAAATACTAAATTTATACTCGGGTAGTCTGTCAAGATCGAATCTGGTTGCGTAGGGTTCAATCACGGATAATTCTTCCAGATTATAATTAGGGCAAAATATATATTTAATTGAACTTTAATCTTTTGTATATGATTCAACCAAATCATTGCCACTGGTTAAAAATCGGTTATACGTCTCCGTGTAACAGATCATGCGTGAATGAATACTGTAGTTATCATATGCAATGCGTCAGGAACGGGAGTTTAGGACCAAAACCGTGTATTGTGTGTAGTGCTGGAGTGCGAGGAAAGACTCACCTGTGTGCGCAATGCGGTGGTAAAAAATACAGAGAGCTGAAACGATATTACGATAAAAAAATATACCGCTGATTCTCCTATAAAAACCGAAGAAGATTATCTGGCTAGATTTTCAAAAAACAATGATTTAGACAAATAAATATTATATATAAATGGAACAAAATGAGTTTGTGAAGCACCCAATCCTTACCAATTATGAAGCATCTCGTAATGGCATCATCAGGAATTGCAGGTTGAAAAAACCAGTCGGTAGTGCTACCAATACCGGTTATCTTGCGTTTAATACCAAAGGAAATAAACATTATTTATCTGATAGATTTGTGATCGAGTGTTATTTTGGACTGATCAAAGATGGGTATGTGATGGATCACATCAACGGCAATAAACTTGACAACTCACTTGAAAATCTACGTATTATCACGCAAAATGAAAACTGTAAGTTTGGGAAAACAGGTCGCGCAAGATATACTGTAAAAGCTGTTAAATCCGTGAATGCAGAATCTGGAGAAGAAATTATGTTCAAGTCAATTTATTCCGCTAGTAAATACTTTAACATAACAAGCTCTTCAGTGAAATACGTGGCAGACGGGGTTACAAGATCTGCTTTTTCTTTCAAATTTGGACAGAATATTATTTTCCAGTACTTGGTATCAGATGATCAAGCGAGACTGAGGCAAGCATAAAACATTTCAGTATCTTTTACAAGCAATAGTATATGATATTATTTAGCTTGCAATCTGCATTCAGAAAATATTATAAGATCTTAAGACGGTTCTCCAGAAGTGGGTTACATAAACTGTATTCGATGGCACAAAACATTCTTTACTTAATCAGATTTAACTATTTTTTATAAAGTTTTTATTTCGTTGATTTTGTTTTGAAAACCGCGTTTGTTGTTCGAAAATCTCGTTTTTTGCGTGAAAAATGACCAAAAATCAGTGAAAATCAGTCAGATTTTGACAAATTCTGAGGGTCAAACCTCCAGGAAGGTTAACGGAAATTAACATTAGGTTTTTGATTTATCGATGAAAAACTGGTTTTTTCCGGATTTTTATCGTAATTCACTAGCAAAAAACTACACAATACGAGCAAAAGAACTGGAAAAAACCAGTTTTTGATCAACAAATTTAAAACCTAATGTTAATTCCCGTTAACCTTCCTGGGGTTTTGACCCAACGAAAACTAGCAAACTCAACGAAAAACTTTGCACAACAAGCACGGGCAATATTGTACTTGTCTATGATACCTACTGAAATATAATGGTTGGGATACAATATATTTGTCAATATGTGTAGGTTGCATTATACTAAGCAGAATGTTAATTTTCCCAAGGATTTTGTTTAGCTATTATCACAGTCAATGGTCCATCATTATCGCTGTCATTTTCACTCGTATTTTCACAATGCTCTCTTAACTGTCTTATACGAAAGTTCATAATCTTTTTCTGTTCGTATCCATGAGATAATTCTAGCTTGATTTTGTCAATAGCGTTTGAGAGAGGCACAAACAATTTTACCTGATCATCAGTGACAGTTGCCAGTGACTTTAACATTCCTTGCTGGATAATTTTCATAAATTTATAATCAGCGGATAGCGTAAATCTGTTCTCGTTCTTTCGTTGTTGTAATGAGTCAAAATCACATAGAATCTTTTCAGCATTAAGATTGTCAGATACATTGATACCGTTATGTTGTAATTTTTTAATCGCAGAAACAATGACATTGATATTTTCAAAATTCATTATATAATAAGTGTATATTTAATATAAAAATAAACAAAAATATACAGCGCGGGGTGATATTCGATCTACCATTCCATAGTTGTATCAGATAAACCTAATGAGGTTCTTTGTTTAGACATTTACCCCCAAGAGAACCCCTAAATATCCGAAACCGAAACTTTAGAGGTTCAGAGGGTTGTCTGTACGTGTTATTTGTTTACCCCCGAAAGAATTCCTAAATATCCGTAACCGAAACTCTAGGAACTCAGAGGGATGTTTATACACGTGTAGGTCTTATTTTAGTGACCAATCAGATTCTGTTTATTGCCTTACAAGAATTCCTAGATATCCGTAACCGAAACTCTAAAACTCAAAGGCTGATTGGTCTTTGTGACCTGGAATCTCATTAGGTTTATTTTTAGTTTGCGATTGTGTCTTTTGGAATGGCCCTTGTGTGGGGTACCCCTTTAGTGAAGTCACAAGGTCACGACCTCATATCACCCCCCGCTGTATATTTTTGATGAGATGATATGATGATGATGATGATATGATGAAATGCCGTCTTCACGCCAGCACACCAACCCATAATGATCAACCAATGGGTGATTCACAAAAGTGAATCCACCACGTGTTGACGTAGTGGATTGGTGTACTCTGAAGACGGGGGGGGGGGGGCTGGAGCCCCCAATAGATTATAAATCTTGGCCTAAAATCGTCTCCCGCAGACATATGTCTTTCTCGGGTTTCGAACCATGACCCTCCGGATGAGAGTTTCTACGCGCTATCAATTGAGCTATCGGATCTTGTTATAAATACGTGCTGAAAAAGTTAGTATGTGTTTACCAATAGCCTATTTCCTAAAAACTACAGTGTTCTTAACAAAAACCACATTTTTCTGTGTAAAATGGGATTTTATATTTCTAGTTTCCGAAAAATATATATAATTCTGCTTTAACACTGTGCGTAAGCCGTTACCAAGGAAATTGATTTAGTCATAGCGTATTCTTAAAATAACTTTACTCAGTAATCGGCCACAGATACACAGCCGTTATGGAATAATCAATATGCAGCCACAGCCTTCTAGACAATAGATTTCGATTGCGCACTATGAGAAATCTGTGCGCGGATTTTATGTAAACAAAGAATACAGTATTATTATTTTGTCAGTTACTGGTTGCCACATAGGGAAAGTTGCCGATTAGCATTGAATGAGACCGCAGGCAAGGTTATATATGTTTACAAGTATATACTATACTGTATTGTATACCAACCATTATGTATCATAGACAAACACTATGCATCCGGATATTTTTTTTGTGATAAAAACGCATTATGATTTCACATACAGATTTATATTTAGTTCTTCATTTCTTGTGTCCAGAATGCGATTGCTTTGGTCTGTAAGCTTAAAGTGTATCCTTGATAGTAACGGATTATGAACTCGTAGGTACACGGGGTTAATTGGCTCTGATACAATTAACCAACCTGGGGGGGGGGCTAATGGGCTAAAACTGTATAATATGTACCCTTGCTGGGCCTGGTTAGACTTAGAAAGATCTACCTGATAGCTACCTTCAATAACATCGCATACCAGATTAACTGCTATTGTTGTTGTTATATTTACAATGCCTGGCGATATATGACGTCCGGCACCAAAAGGGTTGTTATTGTGTTTTAGTATAACCAGTGTTGGGGCTATTTTTCTCCACGATTCAATTACTCCCGGATAATATTCTTCAATAAGGTCATTTAATGATTTCTTCATTTCAGCGTTATTTAAATCTGGTATAACAAATGTTTGTAATTCCCCTTCTTTTATTTTATAATGATTAAGAAATAACTGCTTCGTTTTTAGATTTGAGTGTTCACTTCTAACAAAATCAGTTGCGGCGTTTATAATGCTTCGATTGGCGATGTACAAATCGAATAAGATACCATTTAAGTGTTTTATTGACTCGATTATTTGCTGCTTTACGTTATCATCATAATGTTGTGATAATGAAATAAGTAAATTTCTTAAATCATTAAACGTTTTATCGTATTCAGGTTTAAGAGTATTTAAAAATTCTTTAAAAAATTCTTCATCAACAATCTCTCTATCACGCGCCTCTGGCGTCCTGATAACAGTAAGTACTGATCTATTTATCTTGGGTATCAATTTGCCATCAAAATCGGTAAAGTAATATATATTATGTTCTGGATAATACTCAAATATTAAGTTCCATGGATGTTTTTTTCGATATTCTGGATCTTTAATGAATTTTTCTTCACTCGTTTTAAACTCATTTTTAGTTGGTTCTGAAACTCCATTATAAATAGGTGCGACTTCAGGCCATCCTAACACTGATCTGATCGAACTTTGATAGATGTCTACGAGGTAATCAGGAGCATTTGTTTCAATAACCGCTGATAGTGTTGGTTCGTAAGCAGTAATCGCTATTTTGGATTCTTTTCCTGTAATAGATTTAATTCTGCTTTGGAACTCATCATTAATCTCGTCTATTTGATAACTGCCCGTTGTAATTCCAACAACTTGCCAATCAGGTGTTCCATCCGGTTTATTCTTATTCGCAAATACCAGTGAATTATTTGCTGGTTGTCCACCAAACGGTTTTGATCTAATATTAGGCCAGCTATGATAAACTCGAAGCTGCGCTAATGCAATTTCCTTTGCTGTAATTGAGGTTGGAAAATTAACGCTAAATTCAGGATTGGTTGAACTTAATGATATCATAGTAGTTTTTGACGGCGTTGTATTAGCTACGATCTGCTGAAGTAATTCTAACGATGACATTATTTAAAATACTCCGTATTTAATAGAGCGGAAATTCAACCCTCCACTTTATCATTAGAATCCACTTTGAATGCCTCATGATAAGTTTCCATTATCGTTGCGAACTCCTCATCAGATATTTTACCATCGCTGAGATACGCCGAAAGATAAGATGATAATTTAGAATAAGATGATGTTGCTGTGTGCAATTTCATTATGTACTCGTTTAATTTATCATTTGTACACGTAGATATTTTCTTAGCGATAATACTGAAAATACCTGCGCATGTTGTTGCCGTGGAAACTATAATTGTTACAACTGCAGGCGCTGTCATCGTTATTGTTGATAGTAATAATCCAGTTCCAGCAATAACAGCAGAAACCGAGTATACCATTATATCAATAACAACCATACGTCGCCGATATTTTTTACCTTTATCGTGTAATCGTCGATGATATTTTTTAGTTTGATTTGACACTCACATACTTGAGCGTATATGTGACGTTGAACGTCGATAAATGACTCTTGATTCATTATACTTATCTAGATAACTAATTGAGGAGTTTCACACACAAATTCCAAGCACCACCAGTATAGTGCTCTGGTTAATTTTTTATCAGATGCCTCCAGCAGAAATGTTTCTTCCGCATCTTTATTTATTATGACGGATACAACTCCAGAAAAAGTATCGTTTGAATAACGCCATGGAAATGTAGTAAATATACTGAATTTTGCACTACTAAATACGGACAGTCTGTATACACCAGTGACTTCTGCGGTGTGTTTGAGATTATTATCTTGCAGTGTCCATACTCCTAATCCTAATGCTACTGTGTATACTACGTTGAAGATCTGCTTGTGAGGAATTTTAATAAGATTCGTTTTTTCAATGATACTAGGAATTCCACTAACAATATCGTTGATTTTCATGTTAATGTCAGTAAGTTTTATGTCAACGACTGGTGGAGTTCCAAAAAATTCGTTAATAGATCTGTTTACATTTTTACGAAAATTTAGAAATGTTTGTACGTGATTAATATAATCAGTTCTAAATGCAGCAATTCCATCATTGATTGTCGTTAACGAAGTCGTTATTGGAATTTCCTTATCGTCGACATATTTTTTAGTTGCAGCGTCAAAATCTGTTTCTGGTGTTCTGAGATTATTAATACCATTATTATTCATGTCGAGATTATACCACCGTGCACTGACACATACTTGGATTCTTGATCATCGACGTATTTTTTTGTTGCTGCGTCTGTATCCGAGGTTGGATCTCCAAGATATGCAATTTTTCTTCCTGACATAATAATGTCACCGGTAAATACATCACCAGTTTTCTTAACATAATCGTTAACCGACTTACCGGAATCCTGTATTTTACCTTGATCAGTAAAAGTAACGATATTATTAACAACCGCGTTGGGAATTCGTACAAGTACATCTAGTAGTTGTATGTTACTCGTTTTTAATCGTCCTTGTTTGTCTTGAAAAAACGACGACTTCATTTTGATCCACACTTGTGATATTTAATAAATCATCGATTTCATTTCTGAGCTGATCAAGAGTTGTATATTTAGATAAATCGACCTTCTTCTGATTTTTGCTAGTAGATCTTCCATAAATATCTACCATTATATTTACTGATATCTGTTTAAGTGTTATGACGTAGTGTAGTGAACGCGTGCACGACTTTATGATGTGGCGCTGTTGATTTTGATACAGCATCAAGCACAGCGAGGGTTTCACGACCGCATATTGGAGGATCAGTTATTTTTTGTGTTGGTAGCGTTGAATACCAGATTGGAATATCGCCGGTAACGTACTCTAAAAATTCTTTTGGTGGTGCTAATCCATACGAATCGAAATAAATAATTCCACGTGGATCAATTGCATATCCGACCCAGTGCGTGCCTGGGCCAGAGTTTTTATCGAGATTAATGATACCGGTTTCAATATTGTTTGGTTTTTTTGGCAATTGATCGCGCATAAAAACACCTCTGAAGTTTTTTATATTTAGTTGCTTAGCAGCATTAAGTAAATCAAAATTGGACATGGGTGATATTAGTAAACTGTCCCGGGAAGTCTTAGACCCTTTCCGTACCACGAATACGGGGTTCCTGGTAATCTTAGACCCTTTCCGTACCACGAATACGGGGTTCCTGGTAGTCTTAGACCTTTTCCTTTTTTTTTGATTCCTTGTCCGGTTGCTTTCTTTAATGCCATTCCAGCAGCTGTTCCAACAGCACCTAGCGCAGCTGCTTTTGCAACAGCTGGGGTTGCAGCTGCTATTAAAGCTGGTATAGCTGCGCGAAGTGGAAATATACCACCCGATTTAGCGATGTCTTTGATGGCGCCAGCAGAAAGATTAAGTTTGACGCCTTTATTTGATTTTTTGGCTTCATTGAAGTTTTTGAACTGACGCTCGGTCAACGATAGTTTATTTGCACCGGTCATCTGTTCTCGCTTTAGCGATATTTTTGTTCCACAGTTATTTTTTGATGCTGATTACAGCTTTTTAATCTGACCAGGAGTCAGACTCACACTAACGTCATGATATGACATTATTAATATTATGAACGATCTAATTACATGTTTAGAAAATATTTTACATATTTTCTACTGGGGCATCAATAACTCTCATTCGTCCACCAACACCTTCGAGTAACATCGATTTATCGCTGAGTATAACGGCTATTGCTCTGTAATTAGGGATATTTACAGCATCTCTATTAACACGAGCTCGAAAATGTATATCAACTACTGATTGTCTGGTTAAATCTAAATGTTCTAGTGAAAAGTAACAGATCGGATACAGCGTTGTAAAATTTATCTGCGATATTTGTAAACCAGTATCAATATTTTGATCACGTCCCATGAACGACATAAGACGATGATATGCACGTGCTACATGATTTTGATCGAAATTCAGTAATATATCCTCAGATGGTTCTTGATGTCCATTAATCCTTAATGAAACTTCAGAAACACCAAGTTTGTCAAATATCATTATACTTTGTGTCTGATTATTTACTCGTGCAACATTTTGAAGTGCAATAAATATATGTCTCGGTGCAGAAACACCTTGCTGAGAAGCTATTTGCCATGTGAATAGACCATTAATTGCACTTTGAGTAGTATCTGTGGTCATCGTTAACCATGATAACGTTGATTTACCACCTTGACTCATAAAAGATAGTAACCGATCTTCTTCAGATATTGTTGGAGTCATCACTGGCATCCACAGGGAAAGTTTGGTCGGTATAACTTTACCATGAAGTGCCGTAGTTGCAGCATCATTAACTCCCTCAACGTGCCACATTGCATCATTATCATCGCCTTTTCGCACAAGTACAACTGTGTGTTTGGCTCCAAAAACAACCTTTCGTACGTGTCTGCAGAATCCAAAGATATGTGACAGTGGAATCACACAAGAAAATGTTTTCCTATTACCCTTTAACATTGCTCGACGTGCTGTAAATCCTAAGTTGAATTCTGGATTAACACTTTGCAATAACGAAAAATCAGCAGCAGGCCGGTCTATCATTCCAGCTGGTTGTGGATCGACTGCAGTATTCCGTGGTGTTTGTACTGAATTATAATGTCTATTGTCAGGAGAATTAGTTGTATCCTTCGCAAACATCATTGATGGACCAGCTGATCTTGAGTAATCGTCGCTATATCTTGCAAGGCCAAGTATTGTTGTTGCAACGTCAACGTCTTTCTGGACTGATTCAATATTTTTTCCATCAATCATGTAAGTAGCGCTGTCAAATAACGCCATAATACCATTATTAACAAAACCAGTTCTAACCTCAACGGCGTACTCGGTATTATCTGTCTTTATAATTTCACCTTCAACTTCGATAAATGCTTCAGCGGGTAAGAAATATCTACTTGTATCCTGAACCTGTAGTTCGATTCGTCCACGCTGATCTGGCATTCGTGCGTCATAAGAATAATACTGATAATCGCGCACAGACTCATCTTTGAGAACTGGTGCGTCCATGTCAAACGCTGGGTCAGATATGCGCTTAAACATCTTTATTATTATCGTCTTCGTCTAACACGAAGACCACTCCTCGAAGAGAGACCACTTCCTGCTATCAGACTAGCGGTTATATATTTTTCTTTGTCTGACATCGGGACATCAGCCAACTCCGCTAGTTTTTGATTAGCGGCTTGATTTATTTTTTTAGTTACACTTGCGGACATCACTTCAGTGCTGGCCAATTTCACAGGTTGAGGTCGGGTCGCTTGTGGTCTGCGTATTAATCGTGATAGTCTATCTTTGATTGCTGAGAATGCTTTGCTAGCAATATTACCAACAGCGCTTATACCTTTTTCACGAACAACATCAATAGCTTTCATTCCTAGTTGCTTTGCAATCGGTATTGCTTTGGGGGCTATTCTTCTAAACAGACCCTGAACAACATCACCTAATCCATCTCCGTAGGTCGTTTTGTATACCGGTAATCGAGAGTTTATTACCCTGACCATGGTAGGTCCACGTTGAGTACCATGCACGATCATTTTGTTATTAAATGACTTTATCACTAATTGTATCTAATCACTATGGTAATCATCGGCGATTTCATTAATGAGAGACCGATATACATTAATATCCATGATACCACCTGTAAATAATCGTTTGCAAATATCAGCTGCTTCATTAATGATGTCTGGGGAATTATTACCAGCTCGTTTTCCTCCAATGAGGATTTCTAGTCGATTGACATCAGCAAGGACATTATTGGGACAGGTAATAAGACCACTTCCTAAACCACTTCCAGTTGCGCCAGGATCGTCTTGAAATTCTTCCTCAGTTTGTCGTGGTGATTGCAATCGTTTCATTTTTTCTTGTCGTTTTTGTTCTCGTTGTTGTTGTAGCTTTTGTTGTAGTTGTTTCATTTCTTCTTGTCGTTCTTGTTCTCGTTGTTGTAGCTCTTGTTGTAGTTGTTGTGCTCGTTGTGGTGATGATAATTTAAGTTTTGGTGATGATGGTGGTGATGGTAATTCAAATTGTGGTGGTTGTGATAATCGTTTGCTTTGTTTAGTCTCTTTTATATATCTATGTCCAACCTCATCAAATTCATTGAAACTCATAATATCTTTATCAGATCTGATTTCTGGAATACCAGTAGAGACGCGATATATATCCCTGATCCAATTGGCAGAGCTTAGAGATTTAACATGTTCTGGTTTTACATATTTTTGTCTTTCATAATATCCAAACGCGGCAATATCAAATAATTGGGTTGGATCCCTGATAGCAGCAATACCTTCAGGCGTAAATTTATCTATTATCTTAGTTCTGGTTCTTGGTGGTTGTGGTTGTGGTGGGGGTTGAGCTGCTTGTGGTGCTTGTGGTGGTGGCTGAGCAGCTTGAATACGAGCAATATCAGCAGGCAATGTTGCAAGAGCTTGTTGTGTTGCTTCGGTTGCTGAAACAATTTTCTTCGTTGGTTCGACAATCGGTTTAAATAATCGTTCTGCACCTTCTGCAAATTCCATCTTATACTCCTGACGCGATTGTAGTTGTTGCTTAACAGAATCACGAACAGGTAGATATTTTTTAATTGCTTTTAGTCGCTCTCGAGCTAATTTAGCTGAGTTTGGTTCTCCAATACTCATTATTGATAATATCTATACTGGCTGTTTAATTTACAGCAGCAGAGAGGGTGAACGACATACGCGTAGTGACCAGATTGTGAAAAAATCAGAAAAAATCTGGTCAATTAGAGAAGTTTTTACTGTTAGGCAAAAACTTCTTTTTTCAGCCTTCGTAGGAACCCTTAAATTTCAAAAATAAGGTCTCTACAAAGTTGTAGGGTTCACCCTCTCTGCTGCTAGTGGTGTTTGGTGTTTCAAAAGTACTTGGATTTTATTCAGCAGTAAAGCTGGTTGCCATATATATATTCTCTTGATCTGAAAATGGTACAAAGGCCATAAGGATCTACAAAAATCTGAAGTCTCATGTCTAAATGACTTCGGCTGTTAGAGATAAACATCTAAACAACAGAGGCTCCATGTGCCCAAGAATACTAAGGTGCTTGCTTTTACAGATCACTTGCACATCTCACAGAGTGAGTTTTTGTCACAGATCAACCAATTTGGGTTGGTGTTCTTTCAGGTTCCTCCTCTACTTAATATATTGGCTGCCATGTTGAAAAATGTCATTCAAACCCCCCAAAAAACAAACCAAACAAAACTAAATCAACCGACTAATCAACAGTCGCAACAAAGGTACTAGTCCATCATTTTTGCCACAGCTGTATGAGTTTATCAATTTTGACTCTAGTAATATTTGTAGACCTCTGAATATCATCAATTATGCCTTTCTGACAGTTACCTAAGAGTCGTCATCAATTGGTACGAATCGATTTTTCATGGTGAGCAAATGATATGGAGAAGTCTTGAGCAATCATGCATAACAAGCTGCTGAAAAGTTCATTTTTAGCTCACTTCAAGTTTCTCTAATAATGTCCATTGCTCCAACCAGAACTGTTATTACACATTCAAGCTATATTCACCGATATCTGGAGATGTGCATGTGTAATAAATAATTTTAGCAGAAAAAATGTGAGATGCATCAACGTTTTTTAATGATGCATTTGAATTGAGCAACAACCAGAATCAACAAACCAAGAAATGAAATTATTCACATCTCTGAGGCAAAAGTACAGTGTATAATCATAATCTGCCAGAAGATTTTCAATCTTCAAATTTGCAAATTTTTTTTCCAACAATGCTTATTTAGTGGATATAATCACCAGAATGGACTAGAACAGACCAGAGCAGATATAACCAGAAGGTTAAAATCAATTTGATACATCTTTGAATTAGGTTCTAAAAGTGATGTGTTTATTTTGGAGAAATGTTTCTCCATCACATTCAAGATTTGAATATACCACAGGTGCAATTAGTACAGTTGCATCCTAAATTACTATCATGTTGACTTCAAATGTTATTTAATGTGAGACTTTAATGCCAGAACTCATAGTTTCAGTGATTGTTTGGTTAGAAAATGAATTTCGTCTCAAACAACTCTATTTGGTGCAGATTACATTGTTTTATTAATGATACTGTGAGAATTCATGATATGTAAAAATTGCACAAGAAACGAATATCAGATCAGGAAATTAATACCACTGGTACAGTGTTTTATCTACAAATGGCTTCATGTAAGTCATTTGACTCATCAAGGCAAAACACAGTGAGTCAAAATCCAAACCTATGAGTCTTATTCAAGCTGATGATCAGTCTTCAGTATTTTTCAAAGAAAAATTATATTGTTTAAATGCACAACAAAAATATTAGTTATATAATGTGACTAAAGCCATTAAGGCAATTCCCTTGCTAGAAGCATCCGAACATTCTATATTTGGTAAAAATCTTGTTGATGGTTTCACGTCATCAGAAATAATCTGAGCATATATGACAAGGCTTTTATTGTTCGATATATCAATGTTTTCTTCTGCCATTGCTGTCACAAATGACGAACTTTTTGCAGGTCACGTATAAGACTATCCTCAACATCGTTTGACAGGCTCTCCAGTACCTCTGAACAGGTAGTAGCCCAGTCATACTGAACGGCGGAATTCTTCAAAATGCCATTGGCATCAATTTCTTCAGCAGTTAAGTCGTCTATTAAATTAGCAAGGGATTTGTATTTTATAAAAGTGATGTCTTCCATGCTCAGCCAATGTACACACTTAAGTAGCACTTTCACTGCTACGTCTTGTTTGTAAAACTGCATCAAAATCTGCCTGGTGTTGTGGACCTTCAATCAGCAGTTTGTGTTCTGGTAACCCAGCATGCCTTACCAGTGTACTGTTCTGAAAGTTATTGTTTTTTGCACATTTGGTCATAGTGGTTTTTTTTAGCCTCTGTACATTTACGGCAAAACATAAAGTCGTCTTCACTGTCCCATTCTTCACTTGACTTAACTTCTTTTTGAAAATGTAGCCA
The DNA here is from genome assembly GCA_016617855.1 of Megalonaias nervosa. Classification (NCBI taxonomy): domain Eukaryota; kingdom Metazoa; phylum Mollusca; class Bivalvia; order Unionida; family Unionidae; genus Megalonaias; species Megalonaias nervosa. The sequence continues at coordinate 8,861 of JAECUM010025184.1, read as the reverse complement.
GCTGTATGTTTTCAACTATTGTTGCAGAAAATTACGTTTTATCTTACGAGTAGCCGGTACCTCATCTTAAGATGATGAAGGCTTCACTGGTTTGACAACAATACTATTATTGACGGTCAGTTGTACAAACGTGGTCCAAATGATAATTGGGGTGCATGAATTTACGTACTGTCGACGACTTTTGTGCGTCAAATCCAAAAAGTCTGCATTATTGACGCATGGGTAGATGAAACACTGCTGGGAAAATACTGATAGGAATATGTAGAAATAATGATATTATTTAAATGGAATATGTGGTGACAATACGAATGCTGGTCCTACAACTTTGCGAAATACATCTTGTACAACTAATCTGTTCTTTCTGACAACACTCTATAATATGGCAATAATTTCTGCACACATGAAGTTGACATACTTGGTCTCTTGTTAATTAAAAGTCTTAGATTTTACAACACAACCAAGCACATTTTACCCATTCACAATAACACATGATCACAAATATTGAGATTGCAAGAAAACAGAAGTTACAATTTTATTAAAAGTATTGGTACCAGTACAACCAAAGTAGCTGGTATAAAAGAACCAGGACAAACAGATTAGGAGTGTAGTAAAGAATCCATATATTAGAATAGCATCATCTTTTATCATCAATTTCATCATTAGTTAATGACACTGCTTCAGAATGTTGTGTACTAGATAATAGTAATCCAATTTGTAATATAAATACAAACTGATGGCTTCGAACTAATTGCCAAAATGGTCTGAAGAAAATATCACCATGCTCAAAATATACATAGAAATAACTAAACATAAATAGGGCAAGTTTTATTCATGTTGGTTTGAGTTTACACAAATCAGTTAGTTCCCTATGTCTAATGTCATTTATTTTTTGCACATAGAGAGCATGCATTTCATTTGATAATACATCTGCAGGATATGAAAGTTAGTTTTGTCATTCTTTTGTTGCCATGGCGGTTCTGCCAACTAGATGTCTACACAGTTATGTTGTATGGGGATTCTCTGATGAATCCTATAAGCATTAATCTATTGATTCTTTCTGAATTTAATATGATCCTCCTCCTCTGTGTATGAATATTATTCTGTGCCGAGAACTCCCTTTCATTGTCTGCTGTCAGAAAAGGTAAATGCATAACTAGCTTGAACAAGTTACTGTTCTGTATGGTTGTGCAATTTTCAACATCTCACAGGTGTTCTCTTGGATATCTCTGTTCCAAAAAGAAAAGTTTTCACAAACATGAACTTTGTCAAAGTTTCACTTCCTTGAATCAGTGCTTTGCTGCCTCTTATGCCAGATTTTTTTCTCTTCCATGATGCTGTATTAGGGTTTTATGTCCAACATTCCAATAATCTGCTTGTTCAAAATAGGGTATCTTGAATATGCTCTTTTTAATTTGTTAAATCCTTATTTATTCAGTTTGTCTGAACGCTCAACTTAAATTAGCACAAAAACTCTCAGTGCTGAATGTCTGGAGAAAAGAAACTAAAATTGCAGTAACTTTTAAATGTTTGCCTGTATTTAAGATTGGTAGATTCGAACTAATGCTGCAGAGTAGGTTAGGCCTCCCGTCCATCCAACACGTACATCAGACTCGTACTCTACATCAATTTCGGGTTTAAAATCACACACTGGTATTTCCAGTGACTTTTTCCCAATGTCCAACAGACTGATATACATGAAATTCATTGTCCTCATAGCTATCACCAGCCAGTATTTGTCGATTGAAAACATCGTCTGAAGACAAACCCTGTTGTGACTCAGCCATTTTGTTTTCCCGTGTGACCCTTATTTGAAACACGCATTTGTAAAACTTCCATGCTGGAAGAAAGGTTAAAACTCTATACATGCATGTTTCAGGGCCCAATATACCAATCAAATTCAGTTTAACAGCCATTCATGTTGAACCGAAGTATCCAGCTATTTTAACATTTGCGCATCAAACGCTGAAAGACCGCTATTGGCAGTGCAAATTACTTCGCGACATGCACTTTTAAAATTAACAGTTGAATAAAAATAGCATACTGCACAAAGCATGTTTTATATCCGCAACGTTGATGTAATTTTTGGAACGCATATCACTGCTTTAAAAGGACACGAATTCGTACTAATTTGGTGCATCGCGTGTACTGGCATAATTTCTGACACAATGTTTTATTATTCACGCGAGATAGACCGAAAGGAGGGGGGTTAGATGTGTTTTCAATATATATATATATATATATATATATATATATATATATATATATATATATATTTATATATATATATATATATATATATATATATATATACATATATATATATATATATATATTTCTGACAACCCCACCAGCGATTTCTCAATTTGTTAACACAACCCACAACATAAGTGATTTTCCTAACCAACCCTCCACTGTCAGAATCAACTTTGTTTGAAACACAACCACCTACAGAAGATTTTTTGAAGTGCAGTCCCGGGGTGGGTGGGCGGATATATGTTTTACTGGATCAGCCCTCAGGAAAAAAAATACTTACCTAGACTAAATCTATTACAAAGTAACTATAATAAAATCAGGGGCCCTTTTGCAGATATGATTACAAAGGTTTCAAAAAGTGACGCTCTCTAATCAATCATGCTCTGATTAAAATCTCAGGGTGACTAAGATAGTGACACTTCATAATAAAGTAATGTCCATGTCTTAATGAAGCAACTTAAACTGAAATTCACACTGGGATTCTCAGGGTCCTTTGGGTCAAATTATAGGCAATTCCCATTATGAATAATTTCAAAATCCCAATTCTAGATCTAGAGACTCTTGTTCCCCATTATTTCAATTTCTTTCAGAATAATCTGTCCATTTCCTGATATCCAAGAAATATCGATGTCAAAAATGTAAACAGTGGCATTTTTTCAAGAAGACATATTACAAAAACACATTTTTTAAAAAGAATGTTGCTTTATTTGTCATCTGACTGGACATTGTTTCAAAACAGCAGACAATATGAAATTTAATCAACCCAATAAAGAATTAAATATTTATTATAACTTGTTTAATTTTTGTACTTTATCATGTATTTTAAAATTTCTGTGCATGTGATATTTTGTGAAATGATTAATCAACAGAACATAAATACTTGAAAGTACTATTATTATCAAAATTATTATCAAAATCTTTCAACATAGTTTCATACAACATAAATTGAAGCAATGACTAACATAATAATAAATTACTGACCCAACATATTAAATAATGATACATAAATAAATATTTTTGTTTTCAGATTACTTGAGAATTTCCATTGGGGGCACTCTTTTTCAAGAACATCAACAAAACAAGCTAAGTATGGGTCATAGGAAAGGCCAAATATGCAACATTCTCATCTGATGCAATGTAGATACTCCCTGAAACAAACACGTCCATTACTGACTCCAGACTCTTCATTAAATTTTTTAAAAAAATCAAATAAAAATTAGTTTGTCTGTCCTTGTTACACAAGTTACATTTTGAAACAATGGTGTGTCCTTTGTAGTTTTTGCCAACTGTAAAAGAGCACTAAATTTAAAAAAAAATATTAAGAAAATGCTTCATGAGAATATTTGTAAAATCATAATGTACTATTTGATGGATTATGAATACATGTGTACCCGTTTGATATACATCTAACCATGCTGCTTGTATTCATTATGCAGTTGTAATAGATTTATGTTGATTATTATCAAGATAGCAAAAGAAATCATCAGCTGAAAGTCTAATTTGTCCATCCTGTTATATGAGTTCCAAGTATAGGATGGCAATGATTTGACAATATTTTGAAACGAAAACGGACTGATATCTTACAACTATTATTTTATAGAAGATGGGATACTAAACCAATGATCCATATCAAATTTGATGTGAAAATGAAGCATTTAAAAATTGGGGTATTTGCTCAGTCCTTTTCCTTATTTAATAATTTAGCTAATACCTTAGAGAAACATACACATTGTCTCAGCTCCACATTCGCCGACACATTATTTGTAGACTGTTTAGTTATAATAGCCTTTTAAATTATATGAATGGTACTTAAATTTATTTCCATTAAGTGCTCTTATAATTAAACTGGATTGTCTTAGAATCAGCACACATAATTACACAATTAAAAGAAAAACTTTCTTCACACTAATAATAGCAATTACTCTTGTTTTATCAGCTGTCTGCCCAATATCAAACACCTAAATGTGTAAAGCAAACATTGTCTGCTCTATCAAATATAAAAAATGCTCAAATTAAATCAGTGTTCACAATAAACCATTTTAAATTCAACCCTCATTTTCCATTTTAAAAAAATGTGAGAAGAATCCTTCATTATGCTTCTGTGTACGATAGTAGAATTCCACTTCAGGTTAAGAATTTTGCATCAGACACTACTCGGCAAAGCCTCATGTCTGACACAGAATTATGACCCTCCAATATAATATTCTTACTTTACACCAGCGCATGAGGGTTCTTTTACTGTTTACTATGTACGAAACGTTTACAGATTTAAATCTCTTAACATTTCTGCTTTTATTTTTAATGAAGGTTTCAATGAATAATTTAAAAGAAATAATGTACTCCAGATTGTTAAGGAAAACTGATTTTAAACTTTGTGACACATCCATTTAAAATAATATCATACCCACTAATTAAAACATTTGCCACATTCTTATAAATATACATGAATTTAATCCATCAATCTTACACCTTTTCTCAAAAGTAAAGGATCAAACATACCCAGGAGAATACAGAAATCTTCAGCTATCTGAATTGTATCTATTTTAAAAAGGCCTATGTCTGACTCCTGTTGTAAAAGGCATGCACAGCCCAGTTACCCGGCTAAATTGTAAGCTAACATTATTTTAAGAGCAGCATAACTGAATTTGTCTTAACATAAAATATGTAACTGGCTTTTAAATATATTATTTTCTTTATTGCAATCCTTTTTAAGTTTTCTAATGTATGATTAACATTTTAAAAAATGGAATATTCCCTGAATATCTTTTGGATAAAATAATCCTCAAGTACCATGATCAGTATTCCAGCTAGAGAGATACAGCAGGGCATGGCACCCTGACCTCAAAATCCACATGCCCTGCCAATGTTTCTGCCTTCTAAATCATATCCTGCCCCCCCCCCCCCCATCCCTTACATCCCGTGTTACTGTCCTTAGCATTCAGCCTCTTCCGGTTGAAATGAGACTTGCATAAAGTGGGATGGGCAATCATCACTATCTATATGGAAAAGAAGTTTCAGTTGGGATTGACATTAATCCTGACTAGCATGCTACCTACTGAAAAAAAGAGATACAACCAGAAACTGCTTGTTGACTACTTTATCTCCGTATATTGTTACAATTAAGTGCAGAAATATCTATTGTGATGAGGCCAGTTTGTCAAGAATCCCAGCAAATGTCTGTGAGGTGCTGAATGATGCTGTATAGGACTTGTCTGCACCAAAATCAGAAAGAAAACCATTCCTTGAGTATAGTTATTATTATATCTGACCCCAGGCGAAGGATATATCAACCAACATTTTAAACGAAATAACAATGACCTGCATACCCAAGGGTGTTTCAGAATAAAGGAACAGCCACCACTTTGACCAACAAGTCATCAAATCGGGTTGACAACTCTAGAATTTCGTCATTATAGTAGTATCAGATATCTAAACAGCTGTTCCCCAATGTAAAACTGCTTTCAATGACTGATATGTCAGATTAAAGAACACTCAAACCAGGTCAAATTAAAATGTTATCAGTCTACAACTGAACAATTTATGCACTACTAATACAACTTAAACAGTGCTGGCAAAATCGGCCACAGCCAGCTTCGATATAGTATACACCTACCACAAAAGTGCTCACCGATCTTGAGACAGGGCTTTGCGACCACACTTTGTATTATTTTGCCTGTTGGTACTTGTACCCTGATCCAGACATTTTAACACTGTTACTATTCTGTTTCGAACACAATGTTTGATTTGCTGCCAACTTCTGTTGGCAAGTTCAGTTTCTTTAACCTTGGCATTCTGACACTGTAGTTTTCCTGGTAGTTTTCTGGATTTAATATAATGATTTAGCTGACGCTTTGCAGCCTCCTGCTCCTCTCCAGTCCATAATGTTCTTTCTCTTATTGCTTTGTTCTCTGCAATGGATATAATAATTCTTATTGTAATGTAACAATTAATCTTAACAATCATCTATATGACAGGGTTATCCCAGAAACTGTTGAAGTCATTTTGGTAGATGCCTGCATATATCATGTTTATCTGATTTAAAATTGTGGTAAAATATTCCTCAACTAAAATAAATAAATAATTAAATTAAAAAAATGTGAATTATATATATATATATATATATATATATATATATATATATATATATATATATATATATATATATATAATTATATGTTACAAAATTTCCGACTTCAAGAATTAAATTAAGCTGCATGTCATCTATTTATGATGTCATTGTAGGCACAGAAAGAGTATCTTTGGTTGTAATGGGAGCAAGTGAAATTAAACAAGTTACTGTCACCTTTCATTGTTTATCTATTGTTTATTTTAGATTAAAACATAGAGAAATCTCAATAATGGTTATGTGAAGATATCAGATGTTAAATTGATGGAAAAATAATTTAACAAATGTATGTCTTCTGAAGCCCATTTAAATCTTGCAACTGTACATTTCCTATGCATCCAAACACTTAATGGAGCTTCAAATATTAGCCAAATAGAAACACATTTTGATTATATTGCTGTTTTTATTTTTGCGATATCGCCTATTTCTCTGTTTTTGTTATAAATTACACAACTGTGAACTTATTTCTAAGCCTATTTCCTTACCGCAATCATAAGCTATGTGCACATAGCTGCCAACCCTCACGATTTTGGCGCGAATTTCACGACATTCTCAGCGAATCACGCCGCATGCAAAAAAATCCACAAATTCCCCAATTCTCAATTATTTTAAATCTTTAATAAAATAACTGATTTCCCGTTAAGTTCTAGTCATGATATCAGCACTTGCCTTCCTCACTATGCAAATGCTTAGGCCACATACTCTGAGCAGTCACTATTAATACACTCCAGTGACCTCTTAAAGCATTGATAAAATATTATAATAATAATATTAATAATAATAATGAGGACTTTGTATAGCGCCTAATCTTTAGAATCTCTAAGCGCTTTACAGCATTTGACAACACTTAAAAAAAACCCCCAAAACCATATATAATGATATGATTACAAAAATAAAAACAAACACCACGAAAGTAGAAACATAAAATATGCTGTAAATATCTAAGGCAAGGATACAATATTAGGTCTTTAAGTCTGTTCATGCAGTTGAAATAGGTGAGTTTTAAGAGCGCTCTTGAATGAGATCACTGTGTCTTTGTGTCTAAGTGCAGTGGGCAATTCGTTCCACGTTGCTGGGCCCTGGTATGCAAAAGAGCGTTGCCCATATGATTTCATCTTCATAGTGGGAATGATGAGAATACGAGTGTCAGAAGAGGAGCGTAAGCATCTTGCAGGTGTGTACACATGGGTGAAGTCAGATAGGTATGTTGGACTGGAGCCCGTCAGTGAAACGTAGCACAGAGAACAAATTTTGTGTTTAATTCTGGATCGTATGGATAGCCAGTGTAGGGTAGAGAGCAGGAGAGAGGCGTGCTCTGATCGTGGTACTCTAAGGATGATTCGAGCAGCTGTATTTTGAACTTTTTGAAGTTTCTGAAGTAGATATTGAGACGAACCAGACAGAATTGAGTTACAATAGTCCAGTCTTGATAGTACTAAGGAACACACAAGTGTTTTAGTGGCATCTTAAAACTCACCTATTTCAACTGCAAGAACAGACTTAAAGACCTAATAATGTATCCTTATAATGTATCCTTACCTTAAATATTTACAGCATGTTTTCTGTTTCTAATTTCGTGGTGTTTGTTTTTATTTTTGTAATCATATCATTATATATGTTTTTTAAGTGTTGTCAAATGTTGTAAAGCGCTTAGAGCTTCTAAAGATTAGGCGCTATACAAAGTCCTCATTATTATTATTATTATTATTATTATTATTATCTGGTTAAGAATCTTAATGTTGAGATTTTAAAGGGAATTATTTCACAACACAATATCATGACCTAGCAGATAAATTCGGACAGCCTGTTGCTTATCAATGATAATGATTGTACGAAATTTGAAAGTGTCTGTTTACTTGTAAATCTAGTTTTCAGTTCGCATCGACTATGTTTACTGTCCATGTTGACACTTACCTAATATCTGCATCCTTAGAAAATAAATAAATGAACAGACTTGTGAATTAACCCATTTGAAAAGACTTGGTAATTAAACCGTCTGAAGAGATTTGTGCATTAAACCGTCTGAAGAGATTTGTGAATTAACCCATTTGAAAAGACTTGGTAATTAAACCGTCTGAAGAGATTTGTGAATTAACCCATTTGAAAAGACTTGGTAATTAAACCGTCTGAAGAGATTTGTGAATTAACACATTTGAACAGACTTGTGAATTAAACCGTTGGGATAGATTTATGAATTAAGCAATTTGAATAGACTTGTGAATTACCTCATTTGAATAGACTTGTGAATTAACCTGTTAGGATAGACGTGTGAATTAGGCCATTTGAATAGATTTGCGAATTAACCCATTTTAATACAGTTGTGAATAAACCCATTTTAATAGAATTGGGAACTAACCCATTCGAACAGATATTTGAATTAACCAGTTTGAAATGCCCTTTTCAGAATATTATGCAAAAGTGACTATTCTCAGTCACGTTTATAGGCTAGTCAAACATTCTTTATTTTTCCTATCTTGAAGCA
>JAECUM010025182.1:0-45690 GCA_016617855.1 Megalonaias nervosa | reverse complement strand
CTTTTGAGTATGGCTTTTAATCTATCAAAAGCTTCCTGACATTTTTCGGTCCAAAGAAAATTATTTCTCTTACTTAACAAATTTGTCAGGGGTTCAGCAATATTGGAAAAATTGGAACAAAACTTTCGATAGTATCCGGCCATACCAAAAATCGCATTAATTGCTTTTTACTGACAGGCACAGGAAAGTCAGGGACAGCCTTAACCTTAGCATCTATAGGTTTAACTTGACCATGTCCCACAATATGTCCTAGAAACGTTACACAAGCACGGCAGAACTCACTTTTAGATAAATTGATTGTCAAATTAGCATCAGTGAGTCTTTCAAAGAATTTCCGAATCGTGGCTAGATGTCCTTTCCAGGTGTCGTTGTTGATGATGACATCATCAATATAAGCATCACAATTATCTAGACCAGAGGTACTCATATTCATCAAGCGTTGAAACGTACTTGGGGAACCCTTCATCCCGAACGGCATTACTTTATATTGATAGAGTCCATCTGGAGTCACAAATGCCGAAATTTCATTCGCTCTTTTCGTAAGTATAATTTGCCAAAATCCTTTCAGAAGGTCAAATTTGGTGACGTATTTGGCATTTCCAATTTTATCAATACAATCATCGATTCTTGGTAATGGAAGTGAGTGTTTTTGTCACACTGTTAACCTTCCTATAATCAGTGCACATACGGAAAGTTTTATCCGGTTTCAGAACAAGTATGCATGGTGAACTCCAATCACTTTTACTGGGCTCTATGAAATCGTTCTCCAGCAAATACTGAATTTCCTTTTTCAAGTATTCCTGTTTGAGAGTGTTCATCCTGTATGGGTGTTGTTTCACAGGATTTGAATCTACAATTTCAACGTCATGAAAAACTTTGTTTTTCCTCGTAGAAATATCCGGAAACTAGTGCTCATATTCGAATAATAACTGTTTAAGTTCCTTCTATCTTGTTGTTGCAAATGTAAAGGTTTCTGGTATAGGTCTTTCTTAATTTCTGAATTCCGAAGATTTATTGCTCCAAGATCAATAATGTCCAATTCAATTTCTTCACATAAATCATCAGTTGGTGGACAGGTACAACTAAATTAATTACATAATTTACCTGGCTATCTCTCAATATAGTAGTACTCCATTAATTTATTTAGACCAGAGTACTATCATTATAATTTAACTCATTCATTTTCTTCTTTACTTTGTAAGGGCCGTAAAATCTAATTTGAAGAAAATTTTGAAGAATGAGCAAGAGAGAATGAACTCTATTACAAGACTCAAATATTCTCTTAAGTAAAGTCTTGTAAAACCATAGTTTCACTTTTGACTTGAATTGCTGAGCGCCAAATCCAAGCATAACAAGCTGGAAAATTCCAGACATGAAATTTGACCTTTGACCTGATTGGACAGATTGGAGAAGGCCAAATTGAGTAAAAAGCTTTATCAAAGCTTTTACTATAATATTCCTCAAAAGAATTGCCTCTGGGAATCTTGTTGACGCACACATAATGGTCAACAAATATTGGTTGCCTGACTTGGTCTTAGGTAAGGGACCCACACAGTCTACCATAATTCTTCTCAATAGTTCATCAGATGCAGGAATTGGTTGCAGATGAGCCCTAAGTATCTTCTGATTGGGGTTTCCCACCATTTGACAAGTATGACAAGATCTACAAAATTTACAAACATCACTTTTGATTTTTGGCCAATAAAAGTGAGTCAAGATCTTGTTATAAGTTTTATTTATCCCTAAATGACCAACCAGAGGAGTTTCATGGGCCAAACTAAATATTTCCTGTCTGTAAGATTTTCGAACTACAATCTGACAGTCCACTGACCATTCGTCATTAGCAGGTACCTCGGGAGGTCTCCATTTTCTCATTAGAATTCCATTTTAAATGAAATAACAGACAGGTACTTCAGTTGGTTCAGTTTCACTAATGGCCCTCTGAAACAAACAGGAGATCTCGGGATCTTTTTCCGTTCGACGACAAGTGATTGTCGTTTATCACCCTGATTAGATAAAAGAGAATGAGTATTTAAAAGAGGATCACTGTGATCAATGCCACCTGATTGATCCAAATTAGAAGTGAAAATGACCTCATCAAAAACCTGACCAATACATGTGTCAGCTAAAGGAATATCTTCCTTATCAAAATCATTCTCAAGAGCTTTCTTTGACATAGCTCTGGTAACTGCACAAGCTGGGTCTAACTCAGGGTATTCTTTTTCAATAGGATCAAGTTTCTGATGCAAAGAAGGCTTGTCAGTTACAAGTGGATTAACCACAACCTTGTCTCCATCTAGGCCGTTGCCAAGCAACAATGAATGCCCTCAACGGGTAAGTTAGACACTACACCGACCGTCACAGGTCCTGAAACTAAGTCTGATGACAAATTTACAGAATGGATAGGAACATTAACAAAGCCGCACTCTACTCCCTGAATGAGAGCATTCTCATTAGAACAGGACTTCTCAGAAGAAGGCAAAATATCTGACACTAAAAGACTCTGAGAAGCTCCTGTATCCCTTAAAATTTTAATAGGGATAGGATTGTCCAAATCACCCAAGAGTGATATAGAACCTTTCGACATGAATGGTTCAAAATTCTCCATAATAAAATCAGACTGAGGTTTATTAGACCCAACAAATGTATTGCTTTCAATACATGACCGTGACTTTGACCTCTTAGAAATAAGAGCATTTGGGATAGGTCTATCTTGATTCTGATGCCTGTATTGAAATAAAGGACACGTCGTTTCTGACTGCTTCAAGTTGAAACTTGAAGCAATCAGAAACGACGTGTCCTTTATTCTTGCAATAGGTACACGTAGGCAGAGACAAGGATTTTGAATCAAGTTTATCAGAAGCTTGATTTTTAGAAGTTGTGCCAGATTGAATTTTAGGAGGAGTCGTATTAGGCTGAAATACCTTTCTACCAGTAGACTGCTGAGTGAAAGTTTTGCTTACAACAGGAACTTTATGAGTTAAAGAATACTCATCGGCAGCAAGAGCAGCATTTTCCAAGGTTTCAATCTCGTGTTCTTCAAGATAATTCTTAATGTCATTAGGGACACAGTTCTTAAACTCTTCAAGTAACACAAGTTGTTTGATATTTTCATAATCATATTCAACTTTCTGGGCTAAGCACCATCTCTCAAATAACTGTTCGTTTTCTCTAGCAAATTCAACATAAGTCTGTCCAGCTTCTTTCTTATAGTTTCTGAATTTTTGCCGATAAGCCTCAGGGACTAACGCATACCCCTTTAAATTGCACTCCTTAACCAAATCGTAATCAGAACTCTGTTGTACTGACAGGGATGCATAGATATTTCGGGCTTTTCCGAAAAGAACACATTGCAATAATTAAGTCCAATGCTCCCTTAGCCATTTCAAATTTTCAGCAACTTTTTCAAAATAAATGAAATGTTTGTCTACTTCCTTTTCGCTAAAAGGGGGCACGAACCTGATATTTCTTGTAATGTCAGAACTTGAATTTGTATGTGAAGTGGAAGTGTGCTTTACACTTGCCAGCTCAAATTGTTTCATTCTAATTTGAAAATCCCTTTCATCCTTCTCTTTTTCAAATTGTAACTGTTTATCTTTCTCCCTCTCCTGTCCCTCTCTCTCCTCTTTTTCAAATTGTAATTGTTTATCTTTCTCCCTCTCCTGTCTCTTTCTCTCTCCTTTTCTTCAAATTGCAACTGCATTTGTTCTTTCTCTTTCTGAAGCTCGAGCTTCCTTAACTCGACTTCCATTTTGTATTTCATTTTTAATTCCATTACTTTAATATCAGTGTCTGTCATAGACTTACTGACTGATTCCAAAACACTTTTATCAAAAATATTTTTCCCCACCAAATATTGGATCAAAATATTTTTAATTTCTTGTTTCAATAAGGAAGACTTTGCTTCAGAAAGATCGTACTTTCTGGCACGTTCAAGCAACTCATCTTTTTTCAGACTATCCAACTGCTCCTGAGTTGGATTAGAAAGAAAGGTTTCCACTTTTGATGACATTGTGAATGAAAGCCTGTTGTTTTCACTAAAGATTTCAAACAAAATGTAAAATAGTACTTGGGATTTGAACACTAGGGGAATTTAAATTTAAAAAAAAAACAATTTTCTGAAATATTTAACCAAAATTCATATATCCCAAGGACTAGCACCCAGTTTTCTTTGTTACGTGACAAGGGCTCTTACTCAGTAACAAAGAAAAGAATGACAGCCAACAAGCTTTGTATATTTTAACAAAATAATTTATTTCCCTAGAAAACATTGTAAAAATTGGAAAATAGGACTTACGGTTTGTGAATACAATCCAAAATTTAATCCTAAGAATGAAAAATACAAGCCCTATCACTAAATAGTTCTATTAGAATCCAGGTTCGAATCTCGACGACATACAAATATGGAAGGCGATGACGCCAGATGTGGTCAATGTACGAATATCAACAATTCCTCAATTGAATCACAGTTTTTGTCTCCGAATAATTTCAGAATAAATTTCCATGAATACTTTCGGAATTTTTTTTATAAAAAAGTCCACTTGTTGAATTTCCTAGAGAAGAAATTATTAAATCCAAACAACAAATGAAAAACAAACAATCTGGCAACAAATAAAAAAAACACCTTGTTCCTTCAAGATGTTAAAACGACTCTGACAGAAACATATTAAGAATGCGTATTTAAACCCCAAAAACATCATTTCAGTCTCGAGAGATGGGTCATGTGGTTTCTTACTACAAGACATTTATCAGGTACACCAGTGTAGCCCCAATTAAGAACCAATAATAAAAAAATGTTGTTTACACATGGTGATCATGCAAGCAAAGTATGGCCTTGATACTGACCAATCATTTTAACTTCCTGTTTACGAACATCCCAACCCAAGACGAACTAGGTTAACTAAAAATAATTTTCATGTAACACGTTTTACGTCTTAGATAAACAACATTTACTAAAAGAAAGTATCGAATTACTGAAAACAAATTTCGAATCCCATGGAAATAATCATTACAATAAAATGTAATGAAACAAAACTAAAATAAAAAGAATTTTAAAACTAACACACAAACATTTTAATTATATATGTAACAAGTATATATATATATATATATATGTATATATATATATATATATATATATATATATATATATATATATATATATATAGTATATATATATATATATATATATATATATATATTGATCTTAATAAGTTCGTGGTTTTAATAAATTTGTGTAAATAAAATGTATCTTTATTATGTATAGTGTACTATATACTAATAATACTAACACAAAGGCACAAAGATATCCTAAAACCTCAAACTGCGATCATATCAAATTCATGATTTAATACAATGTCAACCGTCTAAATTCTGCAAGTATTTCGGACCTCCTAGTAACTATAATAAGGATAATGATAACATAACAAAAATGGTGGTGTTAGCTATGTTGAAAGAGAAAATGTATTTTGTAAATCTTGTCTATGTTTGTAGATGAAGTTACGTATCTAGTTTTTATTATCGCTTAAAGAATAAAGAAGCTTAAACATTATTGAAAACTCTAATCACATTGATGAAAATCTAATCATTATTGTTTCCCAACATAATAATGATTGACATATAATTAATCAGTTAAAACTGTCTTATGATATTATCACCATCTATGTAATACTTTGTTGGATCACTACTCTCTTAGTTAATTTCATTTCAAACAATAACAGTGAGATAATCTAACGATTATTATGCAAAGCCTGTTTAATGAATGCTTTATTTGTTGTCAGCTCCAAGTCCTTCCTAGCACATATGGCTGGTTAGAGCTTTGGTGCTGTCCCCTCGAAGATATTCTAAATACCCGAAGGTTTACTTGATTCTATTTGAGATAAATTTCGAATGAGGTTCCTCTAATTTTGTGTTCCTTAATATCCAACTTTTCCTGGAATGAGATTCTCCGAGTCCGTACTCACATCCCTTCAGGTATTTCCTGATGGTCGGCTTTCCTTTCCTTTCTCTCCCTAAATAGTTGTTTACTGTAAGTGACCTCCGCCTAAGGTCAGTGAAAGTTGTAATTGTCTAAAGTATCTTATTTATATGTTGTTGTCGTTTAAAATTAGTTATTGTAGAATCAAAGGATCAAATTAATACTGATTGACATTTATTTATCATATCTTACATGTTGACGGTGCCCCTATATCGATTTGTGTTGTTTATTTTGCTTTTTCTGGCATTCTGTCTGGACTTGAGGTTTCGGATCGTCTATTCTGGTATTATTTGCTTGATCTTCTACCGGGGTACAGTTTCTAGGACTGTGTCCTTTTTCGTATATTTAAGAATATTCTGTGGAAGATATATTCTCTATATTAGGGCTTTACAAGGAAGCCATGTATATCAAAGAATGTTTTGAGACTGGTGGCCGTATCTCTTTACATGATTAAAATCCTCGCCCTTGCTTGCACAATTGGATGTCTGGGAAATAGCTCCATTTTCGATTCCTGGATACTAAGATCAAATCTGTGCTTGAATCTTTCCACTGTTGCTTCTGATGGTATTTATATGGGTATCGGCCTGAGATAAACTTCTACATATTTGACTGATATCGGTCTTTCAGTCTCTGGGGCTTCCACTACTCTTAGTATTTTCCTTTTGACCATTTTCTGTCTTCTGCCAGTATGGGTTGTTTCTGTCTCGGATTTTGCACGAACATCTCCTTTCCATTATGCATAAAGATTTGGGTATCTTCTATTTTTATTCTTTGTCCCTCTTCTGTTGGCAAATGTAACGTATCTGTCTCTTACGTTCCGGGTCTACAGTTTGCCACGAAAGTTTCTTTCTCTGTTCGAGTGGCCTCTGTATGGAAAATATCTTTAAGATTATCATTTTCTCAGTGTATCTTTCTATTCTCTTGGGTTCTTATATTTCCTTATCTGATTTACCGAGTACACGCACGCAATGTTTTTTCTTTGTTGCATTTGTTCTAAGTGAGTGTGCTCGCGTATTATTCCAGGTCTTTGTTATAATGCGGATGCGGGTATCCTTCGCAAGAATGAGTGTATGATCAATACCAGTATAATTAACGCGAATTTTGTATTATTATAGAACATAAAATCTAACACCGACTTTAAATGATTGTGTAATCTTTCGCAGTGGCGTAGCTAGGATATTTGGGCCCCCATGCTGGCCCTTATACAAAGCTTGATAATATATGTTAATTACTGCAACATTTTCAATGGTTAAAATGAAATTAAAATAAGTGGGTTTGTTGGTCTGAGAAATGCTTCAAACGGAAGAGACAGTGCTTTCGTATTGGGAAGTGTACGCAGATGTTAGCGGTATGAGTACCGACCAAACGTACATTGTGCAGGAGTACTGACCAAACGTACATCCTGTGCGAGTACTGACCAAATATTTATTCTTATTGTGAATATAAATAATTCTTTGGGAATACTGGGCACTACAGATGTAGTTTTCTTCGTAAAAATAAGTATTTGAATGAAACGAAAAGAAATAAAATTTAGTAAAGGTTGTCAATATCGAATCCGATTTCTTAACAGTTGCTGTCAATGTCATTTGAAAGGAATTCTCATCAACTATAACTGCAACATCCATTCGTTTGATAAAGTACTGACTGTTTCTAAGTGTACAAGATATTGGTCATATTGACATCAAGTATGCTTATAATATTAGTAGTAGGTAAGAAGGCGGATCCTAAACCAAACCGAGAATTCTCCTATAAAACTTTCTATTTTGTAATTTTATTAAGGAGTTAATTTCAGCTCAAAATAAGGCGGATCCTAAACCAAACCGAGAATTATCCTATAAAACTTTCTATTTTGTAATTTTATTAAGGAGTAATTTTTAGCTTAAAATAAGACTAAAAAATATTTTATTGGGGCAGATCCCAAACCAAACCGATTTCTATTTTGTAAATTTATTAAGTAGTCATTTTCAGCTCAAAATAAGACTAAAAGTATTTTATTGGAGTGGCCAGAAATTTTTTTCGATCTTGGAGAGGAGACCCCACCCCACTTTAGGCGGATCCTAAACCAAAAGTGGATTGGGGAGTTGTATCTCTGATCCAGGACCCGTCAATATATTTACTATTTTTATTGTTATTTTTTAAGGTTTAAGTCTACAATAAAAATATATACTACAGTAAAAAATATACTATACAAAATATCAAAAATAATCAGTAGCATCATAAGCGGTTACCATTCCATTAAGGTCCCTTCATTGCCTTTGTTTCCTTTGATGATGATGTCTTTCTTGTGAACGTTATTAGCACCCCACAAAGTTTTCTTTTTGGCGACATTCTTTCTGAATGTTTCTTTATGGGGTACTCTTCAATGAGGTAGAGAGCTCACACATGCTACTGATTATTTTAGAGGGCTCCTTGCATAGACACATCCACCAGCGAATCACTAAACGAAACTAAACTTTAGAGATTCAGAGGACTGTCTGTTGTTCAACATGATGAGAGATCACAAATTGGTAATCCAGAACCATACCCACCGACATATGCCAGTGATGGGAATCGAACCACAGACCTTCAGTACGAGAATCCAACATTCCTGCACTGAGCTATGAAATTCGGTTACATGTATATATCGAGAAATTACTATATACTTACCAGTTACCTGTGTAAATGATTCTGAAAATACATATATATGTGTATGTGTGTTTGTGTGTGTTTAATCGCGAAATCTAAAATATATTCTACAGAAAAACGAAGCGGCTGTGTATTATACAGAAAAAAACGACAGGGCTGTTTACATTATAGGCAGAGACATTTTCATGGTCAATATCATCCTTCACGTGTAATACAGTGCTGTTTACATTATAGGCAGGTCTGAAAAATCAATAGGTGGGTTTTTACCAAGCCTGTAGAAACAGACAGACAGACTAATACACCCGGAAATCACTAATAAACCCGGAAATCACCAGCAGCGCTTTATTACAGATAGTCTGAAAATCAATAGAGACATAAAGTGCATTCGAACCAATCTATGTTCGACAATCCAGATAAGATTTTAAAACAAGCTGGAACGGTATTATCTCCCTTCTATAATGACCAAGTGCTAAAGTATTAATTCCGTCTTTACAATATCTTTTATCATCAAAATTGCTAAGTCCACGTTTAATAATCATATCAGTTTCAAGCTTATGAAGATTCGTCCTAATGACATTTGTCTTAATAAAACTGACATTATTATTTAGTGCTGATTTAAGAGCATCAAATTTCATACATTTCTTTACATAACCACGTGGAATTCCTTTCGCTTTCTTTGTCAATTTATTATCATCTAATATCACAGCGTACATCTTACTCCTTAATCCAACAAATTCTCTAACTGGCACAAACATAAACTCATCTTTCATTTTTCCAATAACTTATTTATTTGAATTATCTTGAAATCCACTACTCGCTGGATAATGTGATAAATCAATTAGATCTTTATTATTGTAAATATCTTGATAGACATCCTCACATTTTATATTATAAACTAGCGAGTCTGTATCAGTGAATAGCAACTCCGAAACTGGCCACTGCTTTTTAGTAAAATTATAGTGAAAGTCGTACATCAACCACTTTGATATATCAAGTACAGCCGCACCAACATAAATCGGTTTATTTAACTTTAAGTTTGTCTTTCGTCGTTGTATTGCAACAAGATTTTCATTAAATATTTTCATGCTGACAAAACCATCATCGTTAACTAATTTACTTCTGCGATTTATATCATTAGCAATTTCTATCGAAACTCGCTTTCGAATATTCTCCATTGTCTTACCAAACACCGAGTTGTTCATCAACTTGAAAAAGTTTTTCTCAAATTCAGTTTTGGCTACAGCACGACGTTTGGTATTTAAGTCAATATAATTTGACATCCACCTCGACTGATTAAACTTTAACACACGATGAACTTTTCTCAGAATTAGTCCAGCATCTACTGCTTGTTTTTAATTTTTGTAACGTATCACGTAATTTCTATTATTTAACAAATTTGGAACTAACTTATTAACAATGGAATTTTTTGCTGTTGTCATGGCTCGTTGTTCAGGTGATAGTAAACTGTAATCTATCATCATGGACTCTGCACAAAATGGGTAGTCGTTGTGTAGATCATGTAACAAATTAGGATAATCTAGATCGACTTCAACAAAAAAAACTGACATTTTCTGGTAAATCTTTTTCAGTTTCTTTAAGAAATTGATCTGGAGTTATCCAATAAAACCCACCGCAGGGCATTGGCTCTGACATGGCCCAACCATACAAATTCACACAATCTAGATAAATAACATGATTAGATGGGAGATTTTTATCATAATTTTTTAGATATTTATTATTAGCTACTGCATATTTTTTTGTTATAACAGTAATTCCGCCTCTGATACCTTTTTCAATAAAATTAAACATATCGACATCTGTCAAGAGATCCAATTCTATCTTGCTTGTTTTTAGTAGAGCTTCCCAAGACAATCCTGGAACAGAATAATACCAGCAGGGATCTAAACCATAATTTTTTATGACTAACTTGACGAAAATTTTCAAAGACATCTGCTAGTAGCAATACATCTGTTTTTAAATATAAATCATGATAATCACCAAATGTTTGACAACTAAATTTATTCCAAATATTTTGTGCTTATTTGTACTCGTCGTCTGTAATATCTTCATTTTTGAGCTGCGAGTAAAATTTATCTTTGCCAGGCAGAGACGTTTCATCAAATCTGCTCCAGTCATCGAGATGCTCATACGGAAACACTCCTTTTCTTGTCAGTAGATTAAATTTATCTCCAAAGCAACTTTTTAGGTAATAAAACTCGCTACCAGCTTTTACAGCATTTTCTACAAGATCTTCTAATGATGCTAATGTAAATTGCAGACTGTCAATAAAACTTAATTTTCCGAGAGTAACTGACATATACTTTTCAAAATTATTTGGTATACATTTTATCTTATTATTTAGTTTTAGTTTAGATTTAATTTCCTCGTTGCCAAAAGCTTCTACAATAATATGACTATCATAGCCGCGAAAGTTATGTAAAACGACAGGTATAAACTTTGGTGCATGAAATTTTAAATTACAATTATTATGAGCCGCTCCACGATACTGGCCAGTTAGATGACAGTGATCGCGCACTTTATCTTGGACTCCGTTGGGGTCTACTAAAGATTTTCGCAAATATGACAATTAACCGCTTCATCAAATTCAAGTTGTTCTTTAGACGTTATTTTTATTGGAGCTGTCTTAAATAATTTGTTAGAAATTTTATTAACATCATCTATAAGATTTTTTAGTAACCATACCGCCGGACTTTCAGATTCATTATCTTTACATCTATATAACTTAATCGGAAATGAAAACTTATCGTCGACGCAACAAACTACTTTATAAGCTACTCCGCAAGGAACATGTTGCTGTATTTTTCTTGTACTTGATTTATTAGGATAATTTTCTGCGCCAGCTACTGGAACGAGTAAACACTCGAAATCCGCATAAATAACGAATGGTATATTTAGCTTATGATCGCAATTTTTAAATTTTAAGACTTTTTCTTTTTCACTTGGCATTGTTATTCTTTGAACGTTGATACAGTATTTAAGATGCTCCTGTAGTTTCTCATTCTTAGAAAAACCTTGCAAACATTTGTAACAGAAATATTTCTTCTTTTTATTTTTATTATACTGTCCGCCAACTAAGCCGTTAAAGTTTTTTTTATCCAAACGTAATGTCTTCGATAAAATAATAAATTTATTGTCTTTTGTCTAGCATTCTCTGAAATATACCTTGGGTAAACATTTTCTCGCTCATCTAGTCCGAAAATATTTACTGAAATATTGTTTTGTTTTTCAAACTTTGGTATCTGATTTTCTGACACTGGAAAAGTTATCCCGTTAAAATCTAGTTCGTTTTTGTATGGCAAATACTTCTCAATTCTATCATTATGGTCACTCTGAGGATGTTTCGCAGGCAAAATTGACCAACGAAAACATTGATCGTCGTTGTTTTTGACATTTATACAGCCTTTTTTGTTTTTAATTTTTTTTGGAAGATCAACGTAAGAACTACCTCGAAGTATGTTATATTTTGCTGTGTGAATTAAAACTTCCTTTATCATTTCAAATTTCCAACCTGACCCAGATGAAGTAAATTCCTCCAATTTTTTTTATTTATTTCTTGGTGTATTTCATCGGCGACTGTGGCAATATTTGTTCCAGTTAATATTTTTCGTGATTTAGCTGTTAGATATGGCTCGGAAATTTCGCTATCGAAACTTGTATTTTCAAAAATTATATCAAGTATATCTTTTTCGATTTCATGTAATTTTGATAAAATCGTATGATACTGTACTATTAGTTTGATACTTTTGTGAGCTGCAAGCTCGTGAGCTATAACGGGTTGTAAAAGATGATATAAATTTGTAGAGTTAAAATTTGCTAAAACATTTTGATTATCAAATTTATAACTGGTGTAGTATCCGGAAAATGCTGTAGCAATTTTTTCTGCTTTGATAATGCTCTTTTTGGCAATATCACGCAATTTTAACATTATATATATATATGATATTTTTATATCTCTAATTGATTGTTCGATCGATAACTCACCGCACGCCAGTTGAAAAATCAATTAGAGATATAAAATCCTTATAGTATAATGACAGAAATTCTGAGATATATGAGACTGACAACGGAAGAGCAAGAAGCATATCATGTTCATCCGAAGTACAACTTATATGCTGGAAATGCACTTGGTTCGGTTATTAACATAAAATCTAAAAAATCTATTGGTAGACCAACACCAGCTGGAATGATAATTTCAGTGAAAGGTGATGATACAGATATGACTGAAATGTTTAGAAAAGATTTTGTTTATACTTTGTTCTGTGATGATATCCCAGCTGGACAACGAGTTTATAGATTAAATAACTCAATAAACGATGACAATATTGAAAATTTAGCATTACAAAACGAATTTCAACCACATCCAGTATTTGATCTATATGAAGCTAATGATCGGGGTATTATTCGAAGAAGAAAAAACGAAAAAAGTTGTTGGAGATTTGAGTAGAGATGGATATTCACATGTGATGGTATGTGGAACTAAAACTGATAAAGTTTGTTATTACAGTCACAGATTTGTGTTTGAAGTTTTTAATGGCACTATTTTAAATAATTTAGTTATTGATCATCTTAACAAAATTAAAACAGACAATCGTATTGAAAATTTAGATTTGGTAACACAAAAAGAAAACACCAGAAGAGGAGCCGGTTATGATGGTTCCAATTTAAAAAATCCTAAAAGATCAATTATATCAGTGAATCTGGAGACTGAAGAAGAAATGAAATTTAAATCAATTTATTCTGCTGGGAAATTTCATAAAATTCATCCACAGCGAGTAAAAGATGTGGCTGATGGCGTACATAAATCAACAACGTCAACATCCACTTTTAACAGATTTAGTTTCAGATATGACAATTAATGATATTTCTTAGCTCGGTTTTAGTTAAGTAACTGTGAGCAAACATTAGAATATCATCTTTATCAAATCTTAATGTTATTAAAGCACTTTCATTAAGTTTATTTTCTTCTGCTGCTGTTAGTAATATCCTTTCATTTTCGCCCTGCATTATGATAACGTCAACAGAATAAGCATTATAACCTGACAAAGATTTTCTAATAGCCTCAGCTAGTTCCTTATAATTTAATATATTAACTGTTTGATGATATTTTACATCAGGAGATTTCGTTTCGCTGGTCATTATTATTATAAATTAGATAAAAGTACATTATAATATGGATTTAATGAAACGACTTGCTGATATATACGCGAAAGATACAATCGCAAGTGATACAATCAATAGCGACAAAGTCGCCAACAACACAATCACTAACGACAAATTTATCTCTGGAGATATAGACAAATCTGCTAGTTATAGCGAAGACGATATTTTGTACAACAACGATTCCGACGATGATGAAGTAGTTGTTGTCGTTGACAGAAAAATTTACAGCAGACCGACAACTGGACGATATAATGTTAAGTATCATATCGCTAAAAAAATAATAAAATTTAATTTTACTATTGCCGAACAACAAATATTTTGGCAGCTTATCAAACCTTTTCTTGGTGTAAAAATAACTGGCCATCAAAGAAATATAAAATGCGATTTTATTTTTGCTAAAATATTCAATTTGATGCCAGTTGATGATGCAAGAAAATTACATTTAATTTCGTTATGTAAAACTATCAAATGTAAATCTGTACTTGTAAGATATGAACAAATTTATTATAATATTATTGCATCACAGTCGATGAAATCGATCGAGTTGGTACCCAGCTATTAAATTTATCGCTGTATCCTCTCCATTTAACTAAACTTTTGTTGCCGCGCTTTCTAATAACTTTTTCAATAACAAATACGTCTTGGGAAGGTTTCTGAAGCTCCTGCTCGTAAAAACTACCAGTTATAGGTTCACCCAATAAATCCTTCAGCGCGTATGTTATAGGTATTGTTAAAAGTACTTTATCAACAACCAAAACTTCTTCGCTCCAGTTTGGGGTAAATCCTTTTTCAAATGTTTTTTTCGTCAGAGAAATTCTAACTTTATCACCCACTTTAAATTTATGTCTGCGATACATGTTTTCATCTGCTAATATTGGATTTTTAATTGCGTCATTTGGTTACATTTTAGTGGTTCGATGTTTCGTGTTATTGTATTCGTCAACAATGTTTTGTAAATTGTCAATATATTTATTTGTATTTTTAGCTGTCAAATATTTGTGTATTTTTTCGTTTAGCGTGCGATTAAATCGCTCAACGACAACGCTTTTACCCTCGTTCCCTGTAACATATTTTTTGATATTAATTTGGAGCAAAAACCGCTCAAATATTTAATTAAAAAATTCTGCTCCATGATCGGTCCAGATTCTATTTGGTTTTCTTTCTGTAGTTGTTATTATTTGTTTCAGCGCATCAGTTATTGACGTTCCTGTCTTGTCTGAAACTGGAACACTAAAAGCATATTTACCAAAAACATCTATGACATTAAACAAGTATTTCCTTGGAGAGCCGTCAGCTACAACGTTAAATTCAGCTAGATTTGACACACCAACTAAATCTATTGCCCAGATGTCATCAACGGCATTTGCGACAAC
Organism: Megalonaias nervosa; assembly: GCA_016617855.1. NCBI lineage: Eukaryota > Metazoa > Mollusca > Bivalvia > Unionida > Unionidae > Megalonaias > Megalonaias nervosa. The sequence continues at coordinate 30,534 of JAECUM010025182.1, read as the reverse complement.
TCTACGTCGCGTAAACTTTTTTTTTTTAGGTTTGTGTAATTCAGCTGCAAGATCATCATACAATTCTTCACCGAGTCCCAATTTATATTTAGCTCCAATAAAACCATGCACCAGCCTTCTATCAAAAGGTTCTCGCATATTTATCGGTTTCATATCACGAAGTTCGTCTAACATTACTTTATCACAGTCTGATTTTGAGCTTTCTACACGAACGTTATCAGGATGTTCTATATCACGGTAGCAGATAACATGGCTCATTGCTATCTCATCAACTTGATTGTAAGGTTCTTGTCCTGGCAGCTGATTATCATTTTCATGTAGTTGTTTATTCAGCGGATTATAAGGTCCAGTATATTTATGGCCTGGCAAAGTCCAACCGCCTTTTGGTTTCGGCAATTTGCCAATTACTTTATGTATGTCTATACCTGTTCCTATTATTTCTCCGTTGTTACATTGCTGACAGTATGTGACAATTTTATTTTGCTCAAGACAGAGATCTCTGTCAGAATCACACTTGCATCTCATTCTATTAAAATAACTTTTACAATAATTGTTTTCAGTCGTCTACTTATTAAATATTTTTTTTCAGATTTGTTTTCAGTCGTCTACTAAAATAACGTCCCTGAGAATGTCAGGGCAACCAGCTCCCAACGATTTCTTTAAAAACATACTTTTTCTTTTACCACAAATTGCGCAAATACTTTTTAGCATCATCCTGTTGTTCTTTGTTTTTTTCTGTTGTTTCATTGATATTTTCTGTTTTAGTTTTACATTTAAGACAATATGTTGACATTATATATTTGTAATTTAGATAAACTTATAAATAATTTTGTGCAAGCTTTAGATAGATTTACAAAAATTTATTGCAATCTTATCATTAGCGTGAGAAGGTTGCTTGTCAAACTGTAAAATAAATTTTAAAAAATTAAATTTAGGCTCCAATCTCCCGACGTTGTCAGGGGATTGAGACATTTGTTTAATGAACATTATACAATAATATCCACAAGCAGAAGTTCCAATAGGTTGAATTTGATTAGAAGAATAATTTATTATTTTATATTTTTTGTTTATATATTTTTTTATTGCATCGCTCGGAGGAAGTCCAAACGAGTCAAAATAATTGTTATCATAAACTGCTACCCAATGTGTACCAGATCCGTCGTTGCAATCTTGTATATTTATCACGCAGGAACCACCTGTGATGTTAGTAAGTTCATCTTTAGAATAAACTCCGTGAAATCCGGGAACCGATCCTAACTTATCAAGTATATCAAAGTTACTTAGCGGGGTGGCCGTGTTCCCGGCAATGTTAGTCCTCGTCCTCCTATTCCCAGCAGATTTGGCAGTATACTTTCTGCTAACCCCGCTAAAAATAAAGGAAGAAATCCTCCTTGTTTTGTTCGAGGACGCTTTCTTTTCCTTTTTTTCGACGATTTTTTTTCGTTGTGGCATTATATTTATCAGTCACATAAAATTTATCTTTAGACTATTTTCTTTATACCACTGCCAACAATACCACGACCTTCAACTGCTTTTTTCGTTGCGTCAGATATTGCTCCAGACGCTGCTGCTAGTCCTAATGTACCTAACACCGGCAAAATTTTAGGTAATAACGTTCTGGCTATCACTGATAGTGCTGGACCAAAGAAACCACCTTGTTTTGCCATTGCTGTTATTTGTGTGGCACTTAAATTTAAAACAAAAGTTTTTTTACGATCGTACCTGTTTACTTGTTTTTTGGTTAACATTAATTTTGCTAAAATACCCTTGGAAATGTCAGGGTTGATTTTTAATGATACCTGCCTCTGCTTTGCAACAGCAGTTGCTAATTTTTTAACTTGACCATCAGTCAAATATATTTCTTTTACAATACATTTTGTCATCTTATATTAAAGTTACAGATTAAACTTGTACGGTCATTTTGCCTCCAACAGAATCAATCGTAATAAATCTGTCGCTGATCACTGTCGCGTACACGTACAACTGTGCTGCTGAAACTACTCCAAGTGTCCAGGTAATTTCAATATCATTTGTTGAGTCGACAGCTCGCTCGCTATGTTTACTAACATCAAAATAAAATATCGGATAAAGTGTACGAAATTCCTCTGTTGATATCTGAGATCCATCTCCAACGTCCTGATATTTTTGCACTGCGTCGAGCAGATACATGTAAGGTCGAGTAATATTTTTATTAGCGTATTCTGTAAAATTACATTCTATCGCTCGCTCCGGATATTGCTTCGAATTTAGTCTAGCATATATTCTTCTAACATCAGTATTATAAAATATCGCATTATTTTGTTCTTGATTACCACGTCGCGCTTGTTGTTGAAATACAACAAATAATTGCCTCGGCAGTTGTTCGTTTGATGTTGTTGTGACTCGCCATGTGTAGTCGGTAGTATTTGGAACTGCTGTTTGATATATTTTATGTTGCTGAAAATAAATTCTGTTTGTATGTTTTTGCAACATATCATTTAATTCTGACATTTTAGTGATTGACGGCGTTATTCGTGGCATCCACAGCGCAAGTTTATTTATGATAAACTGTACATCAGCTCCGCCTGACCTAAACAGGCAGTCGTTTTGTTCTGCTCGATCTAAAATAAGTGTATGTTTAACTCCACGAAATACTTTATTATAGTCCCTGCAAAAGCCAAATATTGTACTTAATTTGACGTGATCCTGCTGCAAGTGCCTTTCTTCTGGTATAACCTTCGTTGTAACGTATATTTCTTACGCTAATTGCACCGTTAACTAAATTTAACATTGCAACGCCGTCTGCAGCTGCACCTGGTGGTGTTATACCCAAATTATTACAAACAGCAGTAAGAGAAACTCTTGTAGCATCTTGATTAGCGTCTGCAGCTGGTGCGGCTATACCAAAATTGGCAGCATTAGCAATGAGAAAATTTCTTACAATTGGAAAATCTGCAGCAGCATCAGCTCCATGCTCTAAAGCACCTTTTGAAATAAATTCTCCAGATACAGCTCCAGCTCCAGTATCTTTAAACCACATCATGTTAGTTGCAGTTGATCTTGAATAATCATCAGAAAACGAAATAATATTTAAGATTGTACTTGCAACTTGCAGATGACTTGAAATATCCTCAACAGTTTGATTGGCCAGTTGATATCTAGCACTTTTAAATAAGCACCAGCCATTATTTATAAGAGCTATTTCTGCGCCTGCTCCAATTGCAACAGGTGGATTAGCTACTGTTATAATCTGGCCGCGAACTTCCAATATTGCTTTATGTGGCAGCAGAAATACATCTTCGTCTCGAGTATTAAATGTTTTAATACCAGCTTTATTTGGTTCATTAGAATTTTCGTCGAGATACTCAACATACTCAAATTCTGTTACAGTGTCATCGACATCATAAGTTTCTGCTAAATCGAGATAATTTTTAACAGACATTTTTTATTTATTAGATAATATAAATTTTATTGCGGCGCTGTTACTTTAGATATTAATTTTTGTATAATCTGCTCGCCCTTTGGTAATATAAGTTTTTGTTGTTGTTGTTATCATAGCACGTTGAGTTCCTTTTGTTGGAGCGATTTCTGATATAACTTGTTTTATATCTGGCGCAGCTTTAATTTTATCAGCTATTTTTTGTCCCACCGCAGTTCCAGCAGCAGATGCAGCTCCAGTTGCAAAAGATTTACCTGTGTCAAGTGCAATTGTTGCAACTTTACGCGCGATTCCCGGAGCAATTTCAATAATTTTAGTAAACATATTTCCAAAAACTCCACCAACTATTTTTCTTCTGTAAATTTTTTTTCTCTGTTTCATTATATCTGAGGTTGTATAATTTTTATTGCCAATCACGAAGTCGATAGCGAAGCTATTGCGTGCGCCTACGCAACGCGTAGGTGTAAATAGTAAGTAACAACCTCGTTTGTCAGATCCAACTGTCGTCCAGACTGATCTGTCAACTGCGTATTTGTTGCTGTTATTTGATTTTCAACATTTAGCGGACAATAAATAACTTGCCGTGGACTAATTTGCTTGAACGATTCCGGTGGAACATCTGGCGAGAAACTATATAGTGTTTGTCCTTTACTACCCTGAGCTGAGTAAGATCCAGAAGCAATAGAGCAGTTTATTAATATTGTGTTTACGTCAGTTATATTTACCGGCAGTTCACCGTTATATGTTATGGTTTGTTCTGTGGTTGATCCGTATTGTTTGTGAGTGAATCCAATCATCGACGCTATGCTTGTTGATGATGAAAAATCTATTATCAAATTATTTTTTAATGTTATTCTAGCGCGTAATGTGTTATCATTCGGTACCAGTTCAAAATTGTCTGAAACTCCTCCATTTCTCGTTATTAATTCACGTATCGTCTTATTTAAATCAGTTACGTTGTAGGCTCCTTGCGGAATTTTAACTGATTTCAATGTAGGTCTTGGAGTTGGAGCCAAAGTAAAATCAAATTTATCGTTTACTCCAGTTTTTACGTTAGCCATGGAATGCCAACATGTGCATGAAATTAGTCCAATTTCATACTGTTTTTCAGTATCAAGTTGTATTGGCGGAATATAATTTACTGAAAAATTTGCACTGTCGTTAGCGGCTGTACTAGAGTCTAGTAATAATGTTGTTGACATTGTTATTTACTATATTTTTACAAAATTAAGTCGCGGTGTAACGTTTCGTACTCGTCAGATGTTAATAAATTTTCCGATCTTAAATGATCAAGTATGTCAATAATTTCATTGTCAATTTCAGTACCAACATTTCCAGCTTCCTTTGACGATATCAACATCATTAATCTGCCTATCATTTCAGCAGTTGATGTATATATTTTTACACCGGTTCCTGGTTTTGCTTTTACAGCTGTCTCTAAGAGAAGTCTGTCATGACCATCAAATACAGTTTTAAAATTTCGTCCTGACTTACCAAGTTTTTTATTTCGAAAATCAGCTGCAGCAGCTTTAAAAACACCTGCGTTAACTCCATATCTAGCTTCTTCAGAAAATTTTTGAGCATCTTCTTCTGTGGTAGCATTGCTAAATTTATCTAAAGATTCTGAGCTATCTTTTTTAATATTATTTAATGTTTCAATAAGATTATCGTATTCGCTTTGTGTCCATTGATCAATATTATCAACATCTTTAATATTATTATTTTCCATAAAATCATAATATTCTGATAAATGTATTTTTTCGGTTATTTCTTTTTCTAATTTTTCTTTTTTATTTGATAAATACAGTAATCTTTCTTGTTCTTGTTCTTCTTGTTTTTCTTGTTTTTTTCACATCTGGATCTGATTCTCTTTTAATAAGTTCATCTTTGTTATCAACCAACCGACTTAATTCAATCTGTCTATCAATTGGATTTTTTATGTCGTCTGGGACAACCTTATCTGCTCTCATACGTTTGAGATCTAGTTCTTTTGCCTCAGTATGCAAACCACTACTGTTACGTTCACTAAAATATACTTTACTTTTTATATTACGGATAGCTTTGATATAAAGATCTGCGATAATCCAGTACCGGTATAACCTAATACTTTTTCTGTAGTTTTTATTTTCCAGTTTTACATCGTCGAGATGTTTCTTACTTTGCTCTACAATTTCCATTAACTTATTAATATTTTCTTGGGCATTATAATCTGTTTTTTGAATATCACGTATCCTTACATTTTTAAAATTATGTTCTTTGTTAAAAGATTCATACTCATAATTTCTTATTTGATTGTTTATATTTTTAGATCTTCTTCAAATACTTGTCTTTCCCATATTTTTCATGAGATTCTCCTCCTCTGTGCATCATCTCACCTTCTATTTTTCTTTCAATCGGCTCGACTAGTGTTACTTCTGCTAATCTTCGTTCAAATGCAAGTGGATTATTTAATAGCCGTTTTTGTTCAGCTTGTCTAGCAGCGGGATCAACAATATGTTTTACAAGGTTTCTAGCTAACTTTACCTTTTCTTCATCAGATCTTCTAATAATTTTTGCAGCAGCAGCCTCTTGTTGTTCTTTAACAAGCCCGACTAAACCTTTTTCCTGTAGTTGTTTAACTTCTTCGTCTGATAGCGTCCTAGTTTCGGGTTGTTTTCCAAATAACGCCTCAGTAACTGGTTTGAGAGCTGTAGTTGCTGCTTCTGCAGCAGTTATTTGTCCACGTCGTGCTTGCTGTACTTTTTGCTTAAATGCTGCTTGAGACTGAGCAAGTTTTTTTTTTTGATCTTCTATATGTTTTCTATATTTTGCTCCTTTGTCCATTTTATTATATATAAATTTTTATAAAATTAAGACTATCGAAAACATAAACTTACTGCAAGTAACTGTCAATACAGCATCGAAACATTTTAGTTGGATCATGTGTAAGTTTATCAAATAAGATAAAAGTTATATTTATCTTTTGTAGCTTTATGATATAATTCGATAAATTTATCTTTTGTCACATCACCGCATTGCTCGTTTGCAATATTTCTAACGTCAACATTGTCCAGCCCCGGAAATAACATAAAACAACCAGTATTTCGTCTAATAAATCTGTCAACATTATAAAAACCTTGAGCTAAATAAACAGAATTACATTTCTTATTACGCGACAGTGAAAAATACGATCTTATTTTGTTCATTTCTACATTATTTAGCAGAATATCATCAAAAACAACTATTTTATGTTCGGACGAATTAAGTTGATTAACTGGAACAAGATCTTCTGGTTGTTTGATTATAAAAAAATCTTCACCAGCATCAAGATCATCACGAAGTTTATCATTATATTCGCTTAGTAGCTCGTACTTATCTTGCTGTGGATTAATTGTATAAATATAAACTCGATAGTAGTTAAAATTATCGCCTAACAGTAAATTCATAAGCAAATTTGTTTTTCCCGATCCAGTTCTTCCAACAATAAGATAATGACAATCTGGAAGTTCGTTGTTATGTTTATGTTTCACCAACCGCTCTGTATCAAAGTTTAATATCGACGATTTTGCCATTGTTTGTTATATGACAAAAATATATTAAACTGACTAATGTTGACAATTTTATGTAGGACAATAAATAAATGAGCTATTATACAAAATTTGGAACAACGTTAGGAGATTCATCAGCTGTAAGTACAACAATAACAAACGGTAATGTTGATTTATCGGGCTATCTAAAAAAAATCTGGCGACATGATGACAGGAAACTTGTTTATGTCAAATCAACGAGTACTAGATTTAGAAACTTCATATCCATCAATAAATGTTAATAACACACAAGCTGTTAGTTATGCACAACTAAAATCCGTCGATAATAATAAACTAGATAAATCTGGCGGAACTTTAAACGGTAACTTAGATATGTCAGAAAAAAAATTAATAAATTTGGAGATCAGGTATCCACCAGCAAACTTAAATTATACACAAGCGGTAAGTTATGCACAATTGAGGTATGTGGATGATAACAAATTTGATAAAATCGGTGGAACGGTTATAGGTAATATCAACATGTCAGGAAAAAAATTTATAAATTTAGAGACTTCATATCCGCCAGAAAACTTGAATCAAACGCAAGCTGTAAGTTATGCACAGCTAAAATCAGTTGATGATAATAAACTTAACAAAGCCGGCGATACAATGACAGGTAATCTTACAATGAGCAATAACTCAAAAATAACTGGATTACCAACAACCTCGCCACAAGCTGATGCTGATGCTATTAGTTACGGTCAGTTGAAAGAAGAACTTGCCCCATACTTTAAAAATCTGGTGGAGCAATGTCAGGCAATATAAACATGAGAAATAATAAAATAACTACGACATATGTTCCAGTTAACCCTAATGATCTGACAAATAAAGCGTATGTTGATAGTCTGCCTAGTGGTATAAAACGAACTAAAAACAATGTTGGATATATTCCAACACTTTTTAAAGCAACTGACAACCGAGCCGGGTTTGAGGTAAGCGCATCAGCATATTATCCTGAAAATTATCCTTATCATGCTTTCTCTGATAGACATGAGTGGACGACAAACGGAAAAGTTGAAAATTTTTGGATTAGAATTAAATGTCCCACTGCAATTGCTATTTGGCAATTTCATTTGTGCGGTCGATTAAACTCTAGTGTTGGTCGAATTTATAATTGGCAATTGGAAGGATCAAATGACGATATCAACTGGACAACAATGTATAGCACAACAGACACTTACATTTCAACAACACAATATTTTACAATCCCGACAGAAAACACTGTTAACAAGTACTTATATTTTCGAGTTAATGTTTTAGCTGCTGAACATCCATTTCCAGGACTGACAGCATTTCAAATATACACACTCGACAAACAAATTTAATCTAATGCTATAAAATAATGTCAGAACCACCAATTATAACCATTGCAAGAGAATTTTATGATAATATTTTTAACCCTAAAATAGATGTTGGGAATATATCACTAGCGGCACGAGTGATAAATACAACAAAAAATTTTATAATTCCAATGATAAACTCTCCATTGTCAGAAGAAGAAAAAAAATTTGTTCGTGTTATGCATATGCGAGGTCCATAACTGTTGAAAGATATAGAAAACTTTGATATTATAAGCAGATACTGTCATCCTGATGATTGCCTAGAAGAACAAAAACAAGTTGAAATTATATTTAAAAAAAATTACTCGAGCTTGACTTTAAAAATATAGATTTGATAATAAAATCAGACTTAATAAAGGCACGAGTTTATAGTGGAAGAACACTAGAAGAAAGACGAATAAACGAAAATCAATACCGTCTTGACAAGCTGGCAGAATCTAGAATTTTTGGCATAAAAAGAAACAAAAAAATATATTATAGTTTTTCAAAATGAGAAATTTTTAAGTATCTCGGTATGTACTACCACGACAAAGAAATGCTAGTTAATATTATTAACATGACACCAGACACGGAGTTACTTATTAAAGCGTACTCAAATGCAATTTTGCCAATGATGCGAAAAAAAGACCCAGAATTTTATCCGATTATTGTTGAAAGGCCTTTAAAAATAATTAAAGATTTTGACAATGAAATTAATGATCTTGGTGACATTGAGCGAGAAATTGTTTTTGAGGAAGTCAATCGAACAACATTTGGTGTAGGGATTGGTTCTTATTACGATATAGGTAAAGCAGATGATATTCCATTTCCATCACTCAGACGCTCTAGACAATTGTCATTACGAAATTATTACAATGAGGTTGAGAAAATGTTCACAAAACAATACGAAAAATTATGGCTTAAAGTAAATACTTTTACTGGTTTTAACATTACTGGACTAAAATCACTCAATAAATTAATGTTAGCAAATTTCGTTGTCGCATATGCAATTATCAGACAACATTTTGTTCTCAAAAATTTCACGTTAGATCAAATAACCTTGGTATTAGGGTATATTGATGAAACAGAAAGCGATTACAGTAATCTGGTGAATGAGACAGATTTGTACGAACGTGAAGTAGGAGATACTTTTGACTCATACGCTTGGTTAAAGAAAAATGAGGTACTAACAGATAAACGATATAATAATACTTCGTCAGATGTTTATGACAAATACAGAATTTTTATAGCTGATCCTAACAATAATAAATTTCGTGATTTTCTTGATTCAATTGTTGGCATTAGAACTTTTGATTTGTGTAAAAAAAAATTGTATAATGAAAAAACATATCATTGATTTCAATCATATTTCAGAAGAAATTCCAAAACAAGATGTTGACGCACTAGTACAATATTACAAATTTTATCATAAAAACCTTTGGTGTGTAAAAGAATGTTATAAATACTACCGTAGAATACTTCGAGTAATATCATATTTGCCATTGTTAATGACTAGCTCTGGCATAATATCAAGTGGAGCATTATTAAATCCATTTTTGTTAATTATTTCTGGTATCGGTGTCTCACTTTCAACAGCATGTAAGAAGATGGAACCCAAGCTTGAGACGAAAAAAATGCTTTTAAGATAGCAATTATCACTTATAAAAAATTACTTGATCAAATACGATCTTACTTGCGAGGTGCAAAATATTATATGGACGATTTAATACGCGAGTTTCGTATTATTGACAGTATTTTAACGGATATTCTGTCAATGAGAGTCAGCAGGTATGAAAAAGATTATCATAAAATATGGTTACAACAGTAGTAAATGTTTAGTAATATCTTTCTCCGACTAAATTGAAAAGGGTGGGGTCTCCTCTCCAAGATCGAAAAACAAATTTCTGGCCACTCCAATAAAATATTTTTAGTCTTATTTTGAGCTGAAAATGACTACTTAATAAAATTACAAAATAGAAAGTTTTATCGGTTTGGTTTGGGATCTGCCCCAATAAAATATTTTTTAGTCTTATTTTAAGCTAAAAATTACTCCTTAATAAAATTACAAAATAGAAAGTTTTATAGGATAATTCTCGGTTTGGTTTAGGATCCGCCTTATTTTGAGCTGAAAATAATTCCTTAATAAAATTACAAAATAGAAAGTTTTATAGGAGAATTCTCGGTTTGGTTTAGGATCCGCCTTCTTACCTACTACTATATTTCCTTATCTAATTCCACCATTCTTAGCTGCTACCAGTGGCGGCAATAGCGAGGCGAGAAATGTGCTATCGGGACCCCGAAAATTTTTTAATTTGTTTAAAACAGATTACAACCAAATAATTAAAGCAAATTATTTAAAAATAAATTGATTTTGAAAAGCACCATTATTTTTCTATGAACATATTTTACAGAATTTCTTTAGTGATATAGAAATTAGATTTTGTGGTCCCATTGTCCTCAATTCGCACTGGGCTCGCACTTCCCTAAAACTGCCGCTGAGTTTTTATTATACAGGTAGTAGATGTTTGAAATCAATTGATACTTCATGAATCAAATTACTGGTACTTAAATCATTAGTATTTTGTATTTTAAAAGAAAATATTTAATACTTTCTACTGGATAATTCCCCCATGATCCCCTCCTCGGCTATTTACTCACTTCACCAGATTTAGACCCAGGGGTCAAAGCACAAAATTTTCACATATGACATGCGTGTTCCTTGTATGTGTTATATATGTCAGCATGAGAACAAATTTTAAACTGTGATTGTAATTCGCCCGACAACTTTCAGTAAACGAGCCCCAAAGTAATTACCCTTTCTTCACTAAGTTGTGTGTTACTGCATCAGTAAAGGTCTGTTTTTGTCTTCACTAAATTGTCTGAAACTTAGTGTAATGAGTTTAAACATACTTTATTGTCACAATAGGATAGAGTGGGTTTGGACACAAGTTCTAAAAACTTAAATGAGCCCTCTTCCCACATGATACAAGTATTACAACATATTTAAGATGACAAAATACTAATGAAAAATGATAGGAGAGAGAGAGAGAGAGAGAGAGAGAGAGAGAGAGAGAGAGAGAGAGAGAGAGAGAGACAGACAGACAGACAGACAGACAGACAGACAGAGGTGGGATGGGGAAGGGACACAATGATAGTAATCACGATGTAAGCTACTGAAATTGTCTGATAGCTGTTATATATTTGCAGACATGATGTAAAATTCTATATTTTTTCAGTTGCATCGCCCTGTCATCAAACCAATAAATCCAAACTAACAGTTGCATATGATATTGAAAGTAATTTTCCCATCAACTAAGTACGTTGTCTACTGTACTTGGGAGAGAACACAAAGAAATGCATGGTGGTTTCGATCCCACCGCAGGAACAAAAAGTTGAATAGCTTAATGAATTTACATTATGTCGAAATCTAGTACGGATAATATCCAATGTTCGATTAATAAAACCTGTTACTAGACACGGTATTTTGACATCAACACTTTTTCAAAGCATTGTAAGACATGCTTCATTGAGTATCCTGTTCCAGATTGTTCCACAAGGATACTGTAATAATATATAATCACGACATCGATAAACTGAAAGTATGTGTTACACTTCACAAGGAGATCAAATACTGACAAGTCCTAAAGACCGATGTTGATGTTACTTATGGCCAATATCGTTAATGGCGACAACAATTCTCTGATGGCGATTTAATTTAATTAAAAAATAAAATGCTTGGCGATTAAAATTTAGGGAGATATTCTTTAGTCTGCGGTATTCGCTTTTTCGTCTGCTAGTGTGGCGTAGTTGTATAGTTTATGTATTTCTTAAAAATGAAATAAGGAACAAATAAATACTTCAGCAATAAATAAAACTTCTATTACTTTGAAAGAACAGATTTCTGTAAAAGGGCAGAATTATAAGAAAAATATATGATAATGATAGCTAATAACTAAAATCGAGTCAGATTCAGATGGGAAACGGAATATTTTGCATTGCAGGCCTTTTCTGGTACACGAGATAATTATTCATGACGGTATATTTCATAGCAAAATTTGGCGACCACTTGGTCAAGTCTAGCACCAACCTAAACGAGGGTCAGGAAGGGCAACTAATGATCCGCTTCAGGAGCAAAATCTGACAGATATTTGTACCATCAGTATCCATAGCAATATCGAACAGAAATCTGCAAAGAAAACGTTTATAAAATATACGATGCATCTGTCTCAGCAAATGTTTTGTGCATTCTTATAATTAATATCTGTTATTGTCTTGAAATGAAACAAAAAGGCAATGACTGTGTGCATTATCTGTTTTACACAGATATTGTGTTCTTAGAAATGATGACAATACTGAAAATGTTTTTTGATATTGGTTATTTTATTAATATGTAAGCTATTTTAAATATGGCGCTGTACACTCATTGATGTTGCGTTATAAAACGTTGTTAACGGATGGCTTCGTAGAATACATTTGTGTTTGGCAATTTGATTTAATATACATTCACAACATGCTGAGGTGGTAATATTCATCATGGTTTGGCTGTGTCATATAAAATACGAGGATAAAAACTGTTGTTCTTGTTTTTGCTTTTGTTGTTCTTTTTGCTGTTGTTGTTAGTTGCTGTTGCAATCTAACAAATTCTATGGCATCCTCAAAAGTACAGGAATTACTCTCTAAACACAGACTATATGTGTTTGTGCAATTGTGTGATTCAATATGTTTTAAAACAAAGAAAAGAAAATTAAAGTGCAGAGAATTTTTGCTGGTACACTTTGATCTTACTAGTACCATGAAGTATTTAAAAACAGAATAAAACCTTTATGATTAACGATATGTTTCATTATTAATGCCGGCTCGTCGATATTTCTAGACACACTGACAAGAAGGTATATAAATCCAAATTAGTTCTGAATTACATTCATTATATTTTGAGCTAAATATATTTCGAAAGAGGTGATGTGTAATAAATAAAGAACAACATTCATGCTTCGTTCCAGCGCGGGGGAAAGAACTTGTTTGATGTGGTAACCTGGGCACATCCCTACGCCATGTCAAACGCATATGTAGTTTTGTGTATATATCGTCTACTGTCATCAGTAAAGCTTTGTAAAAATGCTATTTTGAACTATTATTGCTAAATCAAAGAAACGAAAGAGGCATTAACTTGGCAATGTATATCTCTCATATGTATATTCCTATGTATATCTATATTTTGCCTTTTACTTTTTACACACTTCTGAAGATTGCATATGAGCTATAAATAAGTGTTTACAAATTTTTAAATTAATGTTAATAATAAAACAGTTAACAAGTTTGGGGTAACTTCCCACTGGATCGTTTAGCCAGGTCAATGAGTTCTGCAATGTACGTCACGTGGGGTAAGTAGTGAAGTTTGTCACGCAGGTTTAAATTGCGTCACAGCGTCATAGTAGAGACGTATGGGTGAATATAAGGACGATAGTTCATTCTTATCATTCTTAGTTCCTATGTTCTTGTTTAATATCAGTCCGCAGATGTGTTTAATGTTGTGTTTAGAAATAATTTTAGAGGAAGCCATTTGTTTGGATTTTTAATTGGAATTACAAAGTACTCTTTGACTCTGGACTAATATTATTCTGGGACTATTGTGAATTTATTGAAAGGAGTTACCGATAATGCCATTGTGATACATCAAGACTGTTGACACATTAACACATTCGAGGACTTGGAATTCATTTGGAACACTCAATTATTTTGGACTTGTGAAGAACGATTTGGATTATTTTCGATTTAATTCATAATACTATAAGTTCCTCTTAAAGTTTGATTACAGAATTAAATCGTTTGTTAAGTTTTACATACTTGATGGTTTTGCTTCTTTCTTTTACTTAGTTGCAGGACGATAGAGTCGTAACAATATTTGTTCAGCATAAACTAATCCTGTATTTGATAGGTCGAAATCAAAAGCTTAAACAGCAGAAATGACACTTCGTCTGCATTGAATGAGTTATTAAAATGTAAGTATAGGTAAAAGTCTCGTTTTCCTTTACTTTAAAGTTATCCCTTCCCTACTCCTATCATGAGGGAAAATTTCTTGAAACAGTGTGTCTCGTAACGACATGGAAATGAAGACTATCGTCAACAGGACAGGAAATTTTTAAACGATAAAAGCTGGACAAATAGTTGTACCACCCATGAAGTGCTTTAAACTGGACTAAGGTATTCCTTGGTCTTTATACTTTCTTACCACGCAAAAGTGTCTAAAATTAAGACAGTTATGAGATGTTGTGATTCGAGCTTTAGCCTATCATCAACTCATAGTTAAATTCCATCATGAGGATGACGCAATTTGTTGTGAAGCAGATCTGATGAAGCTGATTCTTTTCAGGTGTAGAAGTATTTGTTTACTATATGTAGTGTCCGATACAAATTTTTTCCGACTTCTCATAAGTTTACTTGTTATGGTATTCAGAGATTGACCAAAAGGCATCATTTAATAACTGAGAGTTTGACTTAATTGTAAATTAGCCTTTGATAGTATCATTCACCAAAACGTATTCTTAAATTGTCAAATCATTTCAATAGGATCGTCGTAGAACATAATACACGCATTCTTTTCCGTTGAAGCAAATTTCTTCATAGATCTTTGTTATTATTATTATTCTTAAATCCCTCATCTAAATATCCCTTTCACATATCTGACCATCTGTTTTATCCACACTAGTCGAGTCATTTTCTTCTTTATAGTCAACCACATAGAAAATACACAATTCTCTATGGTTTACTCGATTTTTCCATACATCCAGGAGGTTTAGTAAAATTCTTCAATGCGACTTTTCGGATCCGTTGTGCAGGGTTTAGGCTTCAACCTGACCACTATGTCAAGATGGAAGAGAAAGGAGAAGCAAGTTACACGCAGAAACAGACACCATTAAAATTTTGTTGTAACTATATGAATCATAGAGGGTTTAGTGAAAATATTTATATTCTAACTTATCCTGAGACCTTAAGAAGTGTGTTTCTTGATCTAGACGACATTTCTGAAGCAAACTTCACCAAGTAATGCCAGAGCCAGAAATAGTAAGAAAAATATTTTCTTCTTAGGCCACTTATCATTTGGCATCTCAAAAATAATAGCAGTATATTCCTGCTTAATTTGATGAGAAGTACTGTTACGAGTCTATGCTCTTAAAATAAGTAACAGCAAAGAGTGAAGACAGCAAGCTTTGTAAACGTTGAAACAAATCACTGATTTCTCTAGAATGTGAAGTGAAAAATTAAGAAAAAAGAACTTATCATTTACGAATTAAATCCAAAATTAATCCAATAATTAAAAATAGAAGTCCTAGTAATAAAAGGCCTGAATGAAACTGAGTTAGAGTCCCGATGAAATCCGAAATTGAAGGCGATGACGTCTGTTGTGGTCAACGAAGTGCTGCTGTGTCAAAAGTCTCTTGTGGAATCACAGAAAATATTATTCCAGTTTTGAATTCAGTATAAATTCCAACGAATGTCTTTATCCAAGAATTTTGTCAGAGCACTTTTGTATTACCAGGGAAAATAATCACTTGAATTCAATAATTTGAAGAAAATAAAATTCAACCCAAACTGGTCACAACATAAAAAAAACTTAACAAATCAAGTGTTTTAAGCCCAACTGACAAAACCTTTATGAAAGCATCAGTTATACGACTAATTAAGACGCAAAACAAATTTCCGGATGAGGATCAAAAGTTCATTCTTCTGGAAAAAAAATAGAAGTTTGTTACCAATTGACACATGCTTAAATCACGTAGTCCAAGTATGACATTGACTCAACTTAATGATTCTTACTCTGAGAAAGATAATAAAAAAATTTAAAAAATAAAAAAAAGTTGTTTACCAAAACTGTCACTGATTTTGGAACAAGGTCAGCAACTAGATACAATGTTTCTATTATTAGTTGTTTATATCAATGAAATAAAAAAAAGTCAGTCAGGTCAAACAGAACCGAACTCAGTTCTGGACAAGGTCAAGTCCAGTAAACAATGTTACATTACAATAGCATGCAATGGAATAAAAAAAATTAAAACAAACAAACAATTAAATAAAATATACATAACAATACTGAAATTACCTCTATTTTCAATGACTATAGCCAAAGCAACCAGCGTTAATAAGATGCAATTCTATATATATATATATATATATATATATATATATATATATATATATATATATATATATATATATATATATATATATATATATATATATATATATATATATATATATATATATATATATATATATATATATATATATATAATAACTGTACAAATCAAGCGCTGTTGGGAAATGTATTAATCAAGCGCAGAGAATTTAATCAAACTGTCTTGCTGTTGCTTTTTTGTAATTATGTTGTGGGATATGATAATGGTTTGTAATGATTATTTTTAGAGTATTTTCAAACTATTATGATTCAATGAAGTTAATATGAAAACAAAACCTACCTACCATGATTTTTTAGGTATTTAGCTTTTGTAAGTTTACCGATTAAATAAAAACTTGTCTCGATGGAACTTTTATTTGAAGGAGAGGACATATTCCAATGGAAACAAGATAACAGTTGGAAACTGTTATTTTGAAAAAGGAAGCTTTAAACATTAAAATAAAAAAACTGAAACATCACGACAACGTCTCAGTGTCTTTGTTTTTGTTTTGTTCCAAGTATTTTCTTATTAGTAGTTCAGTTTCCTAATATATTAATCTTGAGGATCAATCATAACCGAATTTTCTAGGGTTTTATGATATAGGTAATTGCAGAACATTCACTAATTTCTCAGCAATTAATCATAAAACGTAGATTTAGAAGGAACTCTCAAGTTTGTTTGATTTGTTGGTTATATTTCAACCATAGCTGGTGTGAGACAATATTGAGTAAATCTCTAAAAAGCAGAAAATGTGCAATATTTAATTAATAAAATGTTAGTCTTACTGATACCAAAATTTGTCAGGACTAAAAAAAATTGTTAATAGAATGGCTAAACTACAAACAAAACGTTTGTGTCCGACAACGTAATGTTATTTATTAAGTGTTCTGACACGATAAAAATCATAAGACGTTTATTCATCTTTCATCACGCGGTAGACGAGAAAGAGATTTTGTCGGTTGATATATAATTAACACAAGTAACTGACGAAGCAAAACTTTATTCAGTCAATCCGAAATTGTATTGAAAGGTATGAAATCTTCAGGAAGTCACACTGGGCACCAATGGGGTACTGAACTTCCGGAAGTCTGTGTTTATTGGCTGAATGGCTTTTCGGATATTCTAATCTGCAAGTTCATCTAATCTGACCACTTCTCGGCAGCAAGCTTGAATAGTCATGACTCTGATAAATGATTATGGTATCAGAGGACGTACATGAGTACCATATAAACAAATTGTACTAATGTCATTTAACAGTCACAGGAATCTCACTAAGGTATAAAATTCTAGAGGCAATTATTATATTTGAATCTAAATTTTCAACTATACTATCTTTATTGGTACGATCGTATTGACATATTTCACCGTAATTGATGGTATGAGTCCTAATATTTGTATAACAGTCTAAACGGGTGTGTATGGTAGTAACTATTCGGCATTTCAGTAATTGCTGAGTGTTTCCACATGTTAAACTAATCATTTGACTTGTCTTTTGTCTGTTTACGTAGGGAATATATACCAAGAATTAGTCCAGTATGATTACAAAAACTTTATTTTCCTTATTTCAAATGTGTTTTGCAAACATCTTCCATCTATATAAAGTCACTCATCTATTGTATTTATCATATGACTGCATCACCGTTACACAAGCAGTGTATAATCGAACATAGCTAAAATTGTTATAAAAACACCAAACCAGAAAGGTAATTATGAATTTTCCTAGTAATAAAATTGTTAATTTATTTATATTACATAAAAATATATCCGTATGAAAAGTCTGCTACTGGAAGGCTATACATAGAGAGTCAACAATCGTTCACTATATAATTCATGATTTTAACCTGAAGTTTTAAATGTAATTCAATACATTTGCCTGGTCGTTTTGGAACACATTCTATTTTTTCTGTTAATGAACAGACTGATAGTGCAAAATGCGTTGTTACTGTGAACAGGTCAGCGAAGTGGACAATAATAATCAAGTACAATTTCAAAATGAGCATTATTGTCTTCATTTATTGAATATACAATATACGGCATGATCAGCGAGAGGATGACTGGTTACTTGTTAAATATTTTCAGTACGAAGTTACCTTTTGAGTATTATTTAAAAGATTGGTTACTGAAACTTCCGGTTGGGCACGTATAAGCACACTACCGGCAAGCCAAAACAATTAGGCACGTAAAGACCAACTAGCTGACTATTTAGAAGTCTTTTGAGCTCCACAGTCAAAACAGTTAGTTTAGATAAGTTAACCCCAATTTTATACCAGAGATTCTGTTCTTAAATATGGAAATAGCAGGCAAAGCCTTGCAACTTTGGGCAAACTATTCATTTTCTATCCTCTGATGACTTCAGCGTGCAAGTTTGTGAATGACAACACAACCCTATGATAGCATTATCTACGAGTTAAACTTACCAAGTGTTGGAAATACACCATTAACTAAATATAGCTTTTCACATGAAATTATTTGTCTCCCAAATTTATGATTTATATAATTTTTGTCTAATTACATACATATGTGCAGTTACATATGCAGATGCGAATGCAGATGGATATTTTTCCTACTTGTTGAAAATATTAATAAAAAATATAAGAGAACAAAATTGATCTCATTTATATATCCTCATTTTCAGGCCTTTCTATTTTAGAAACGTGCACGTATAAGCATTTGATTAAATATTCAAACGATTGAAGAACGTGCAAAGATGAATGCTCAGTTAAAAAAAAAGTATTCAAGGCGGGTCTACAAACCAAACATACATTACTGAATTTCAATTTTTTCCGATACATTTAATGAAGATTTAAGGTGCTATGATATGGCAAATAATATGATGGCATATTAAAGCAATTGTGAAGATTTTAACTGTTTCATGCATTTAATATTATAGCACTCATCCTTTAATATATTAATTTTATAATGCATTACGTATAAAGATATATTCGTTTCTTAACAGTCATCAATTTTTGCAGATGTTTCTTTACGACCGGATTCTCTGTACTTTCATTCTCCTGTGCTTTATTTACGGGTCTCCTCTTCAAACGGCTGAAACACCAAGGAATCTTTCCAACATTACGACAAAAGGGAATCATTACAACATAATAGTAAATGTCAGTCATAAAGCAAAATATCTCCAAGGGAACAACACCCTGCAAGAAATAGAGAGAAAACCACGAGACGTTCAGGTAGAGTGCAGACACGCGTTAGTGCAGAGAGCCATCTGCCATTGGAGATATGACACGGACATTGACGTTGCGCGGGAACCTGCCGTAATTCAGAAGGCCAGGTGCAGTACAAGGAGGGTATTCCTCAACGCTAGGTTGATCGTATGCGAGACACTGCATCTTGATATGATATTTAGACGTGCAAACTGCATCGGAAATGACTGTTATTTTCGTCAATATGTACCGGTCGGGTGTATTGCAGCCACGCCGTGCGTTATTCATTGAGGACAGAGAATATATTTGTCTTTGGCAAAAGGACCTGTAAATGTTATGCTGAAAGCAATGAACTCGATCGATATCGAATAAATGATTTCAATTTCCGATATAATAATTAACGGATGCTTATTAAAAGCTACTGCAATCTGCTAAGTGGTTTCTTTTAATTACTTATCTCAAATTAAATGATCCTGTTACATTTGGCAATAAATAAATGTGACTGAATGGATCAATATTGATCTCAGTGATATACATTTAACCTCCAACAGACCCAATAGATATATTCGTGTAACAGATTTCAACCTTATAATGAAATAATTAGTATCTTTAATGTATCTTGATGTACAAACGAAGTGATTTCATTAAAGGTTGTCAAACATTCTCTATACATTGTGATAGGTTTCAATATGTGAATTACAACCTGATATAATTGGTCGTCCTGGATAATTTAAAGGTAAACTATGAAAGTATGAAATTCTTCATATACAAAATTATTAATCATAAAGAGTTCACCAATGCATATGTTTAAATTTTGAATGTAATTTCTAACTAAGGGTTTTCGTTAGTTATTTTGTAGTACATTACATCTTTGAATTGACGTTCAATTTCTTTAACGTAGTCTTCCCGATTCTTAGTAATAATAGTGCATGATTAATCAGTTTTTTTTATAATTACAATCCTCTCGTCATTAATTAGATTATGTAAAGATACCATTTCATCAGTAGGAATACAACTATGATATCACTTTTGAGGACTATAATGTAATATCTCTTGTGAAAATCTTCATGGAATCACGTTCATCAATTGGTGTAAAAGATGATTTAATGGTGTTGAAATAACCCATATTTTCCTTTTGGAACTAAAATAATTTGATTCACACTCAAAATTGTTGTATGCTTTATCATATAATAAAAAAGATTCCTTTAACCTCAGGCGTCCAGAAAAATTAAATATTTATTCAGCTAATTTAAATTTATTATAATATTTTGGTTTGGGATACAACTTTAGTCTTTTACCTAAAAAGTATATAGTCTCTCTCAGTTAATTTTCCAGGTGAGAGGGTCTCTTTACCTCTGAATTTGTTTTCGTCGGTTCTTTTCTTTTTTCTCCATTCCTCCTACGTTTGAATCTCTGGAACCTGTTTTGTGATGTCCTTTCTATAAGCTCCTGTAAACTCTTGACCAGGTTTGTCAATGTGTTTATCATGGTCACTGATTCTGATTCCTCCATCTTTACGGCTTCTGCGTAGGTATTTTATGTTGTTCCTTCTGGAGTCTGCTTATCATTACCATTATTGTTTGAATTTACAAATTCTCTTTTTTATGTCGACTGTTTGGCATGTTAATGTATTTGGAGAAGCTGTAAGTATATTACTTTACCTTTACGTAGTTTGGTTTGGTTTTGAAAACTTCTTTTCTTGCTGTTCTTCTCTCTTCTGCTGTGATGCTTTGTTGTTTGAATGCTTCTGTTTTGGTTGTTGCTTATGCATTGCATACTGTTCACCAATTTTCTTCTCTCGTTGATTTTATTTTGTTGCTTACTCGTAAGTTGTTAAGTTTTTCATTTTGCTTCAGATGTATATTATTTTTCGAAGGTTCGGGTTTTTTTTTTTATAAACTTCTTGATCAAAGTCAAAAACACTATGACCGTCAAGTTTCTTCTTCTGTTCATCTCTAACACTTTCAATCTGCTTACCTCAGCAGAGGGATCTTTTCTGCTGCTCTTTTGCAAGTCTCTCGCATATATTCAGGGAAACATTATAAAAAATGTTGTCAATTGGATTTCTGAACTCTTTATTCCCGTTTCCGATGTATATTTTAATTTTAATTACCTTCTTCAACACAGATGCTTAAAAAGCTGCTGTGAAGACTACTTTTCGTTTGTTTTTCTCAAAGTTTCAGAATGTGGAATTTTAAAAACGCCAGTTCGTCTGGCGGATCACACTTTGATGCCATTATACAGTCGCTAAAAGTTCAGAATTAAAATTTAAAAAAAAACCAACAACGCAAACGCCGATAAATTTGGGCGACTAGATTTACTGTATGCTTATTAAGCGCAAAATATTTTGAAAGAAACGGATGATATCTTTATAATTTAAATTACAATCAATAAAACCCACGAATCATTCAGAATGTATGGTTCAAATAAATGAGATATTATTTCTTTCAAATTCAACATATTTGTGCCGGCAAAGAGTTCCATATCTTTGCTCTATAATACATCAAGCTACAGCAAAAACTGTTTAGTGTTGGATTTTGGATGCTTCAAACGACTTTGTGAGGCTGATCTTAATGATTGGTGTCAAGACGTTTCTTGCATGAATTCTGTTATATTGAAATTCTGTAAACAAGTAATGTTTTATGAAACTTTATTCAAAAACTCATTCTGAGCATTTAAATTCATGGAATAGACTTGCAAAAACAAAACATACTTATAATAAAGCTTGCAGCTTGCTTCTGAACATTGTTTATTCTTGCTAACTGGATCTTAGTGTAGTATCCAGATATTGTTAAATAGTAGTCAGTAACAAGTACAGTGTAGTCACCATAGTACAAAATTCTGATATGTTTGCAAAGTTACTTCCTAATTTTACTTATCAAGATTAATTCACTTGTAAAGGGATTAACAGACATAGCACCGCTCGGGTGGCCATGTGGTTTGAGCGTCCGCCTTGGATGCGGGAGGTTGCGGGTTCGAATCATACCAAAGACTTGTAAAAATGGTTCTAACAGCTGCCTCGCTAGGCACTCAGCATTAAGAGGTTATTGTTAGGGCTGGTCGGCCTGGTGTCAGGATAATGTGACTGCGTGGAACATGAAGCTACATGTCTGCGACATGATGCCCCAGTGATAAACATCATCACAAACTGCCACACTACAGACATCGTAGCGATATGACTGAAAAATTGTTAAAGCTACGTTAAAATTCCACACACACACACACACACACAGAGCCATAATGATTATCCGACTATAAATCGCTTGTAACTGACACTCTTGAATGCTTTTCATCATTAACATTTGCAATCAATCGTCAAACTATCATCAAATTGAGAACAAT
This sequence comes from Megalonaias nervosa, assembly GCA_016617855.1. Lineage (NCBI taxonomy): Eukaryota > Metazoa > Mollusca > Bivalvia > Unionida > Unionidae > Megalonaias > Megalonaias nervosa. The sequence goes on along the minus strand of JAECUM010025182.1, from coordinate 7,557 downwards.
ATTAGAAGCAGAATTCTTCCAAGGTGAGACTGTCGCTGTACATTTTTTGTGGGTTAATTTATAAACATGCCACACATTTTTGTGGATTAATTTATAGTAATACAGCTTTTGGAATTACGTTCTTTTTCCATTTAGGAAGTATAAATGCCTGCATTTCCATATTTAGGTCTATCACATTTATTTGGTTTGTTTATTCCTCTCTCTCTCTCTCTCTCTCTCTCTCTCTCTCTCTCACCTGATGAATAGATCTTAAAATGTATCAAGACCGTTGACCCTCTGGAATACAGTTATATAATAAATGAGAAGATTCCATCAAAAAAATGCCAAAAAATTAACCACAAAGAACAATAAGTACACCTCAGGTATTAACGTTTTGATAATTAGTTTTCCACATGAATCCTGCAAATTGATAGTGCATGCAAAACTGTAGTGTTTCTAACGTACAGGAACATGTATGAAAAACAGAGGTCTTCGTCCGGTGTATCTCATGATTATATTACAATGCAAAAAGGTTTTTATCTAATAAGTCTGCTCCGCGTAAACTATAAGCATGGTCAACTGCTGATCAGCAACATACGTTTTCCAACGTTTCGATACATATATGAAACAGAGGCTTTTGTCTGGTGAATCTCTCCCTATACAACAAACAGTCTTTCGAAAAAAGTAAATATTCTTTCTATCCTTACACTATAATGAAAAACAGCATAACATATTGGAAATACATTCTGAACATGTATGATTCATCCGTTTTAGTGTTTTGAATATCTCGTCAAATTTACGGCCTTCACAATATTCTGAAACATGCAATTAGGTGTGTATATGCTCTTATTTAATATGGTGTACGACAAAGTGGCCTTTTTATCATTTTTTATTATATGCAAGCAATTTTTAAAACATGATAGCCTTTATCCTTTGATTGCATCTAAGTTGTTTCTTTCTTATGTTTTTACATGGCGTGCCATTCAGTTTATATTGCATCTCTTACACTGCACTGCTAATGTAGTATGTTATGTTTGTCGATACTGTTTTAGTTATATCATGGACAGAGCGGTCTTATTCTTGTATGCCTGTTAGCTATATTAAAATATTGTGTAGGACACAACAACCAGTCGATCTACTCTCATTACTATATCTAGGAAAGAGTAACAAAGCAGCAGATTACGTCTGGTAAGTCCCTTTAATTACATTTATTTTGCTATTATGTAAACACTGCGGAAGGCAACTGGATGGTTTGCCTCATGATAAAATTAAGGAAACATATAGGACACGGAACTCTTAGACTTAATATTTATTCTTAATACTTACAAATATATTGGACTTAATTAAATTTAAAATGGAAGGACACAAGACTGTTGTGTAGTGTATGTCTCTTAATTATGTCTAATATTGTATATGGTACAGGACCATAGTTTGGAATGTATCTTAACTCCATCAAAATATTATTTAAGTTTTTGGAAAAACGGACTGAAATTGTATGTCTTTCTCTTATTGTGATGCTTATTCAATAACCCTTGTTTAAATATGCAGAACACTAACATTTCCATCCATGAGAATGTATTTTATTAATTTAGTATCCAGGAAGTAATTAATTAATTAATTGTTTAGTTATGTCATAGTGTTACATATAAATTACTCATGGCTGATATTTAAGGAGTCATGTCAAAATATGCAGGAGGACATCATGAAGACCAAAAAGGAATTATTTAATATGTCTTCATCGCTTTGATGAGTTTTTCTTGACAACAAAAATGAACTATCTTCAACTAATAAATAAATATATCAACCAATAATCAGGTTTCATTATCAACGGAAGAATCTTCACTATCAGCCAATTGGATTTCACTTGTTTGACGTTAATGTATCGAGGAGTCTCGCTTGACAATGTCCAGTGTTATCTCCGTCACACTGTTCTATTGTCATTTATTACGCGTCTCAAATTGACGGGAGATTGACATAATGCACTAATCAGACATCATTCGTGCTGTGTCCTAGTAATTCCTGGAACTACAGACAGGGCTATAATTTCTGAATAACCTCTCTACTTGCACTCTAAACATTGCCACATTTTAACATTCACACCGCATTGAGCAGCGTGTTCTTCTCAATATTTTTTTGTTTATTATATGTATTCATTTTGGATTTATTCATAAATCACGGAGTACATTTGAGAGTTGCGTTTCGTCTTTTGTTACGTAATGAGACTACAAGTTCTCAGCATATGACTCATTTTGACTCATTTGGATCACGCTAATTTATTTAGATGTTGTATTTGCAAAGATTGATAGAATAAAACAGAACAGTAATAAAAGATACATGTCGTAAGACACTTCAGATAGGGCTAAAATTAAACGAACACTAAATTTCGGGCGAAAGTTGCGGAAATAGGCACCAAGGTTTCAGCTCATTTGAAATGTTTATATTTTGGACCATAATGAAGCAAATAACATGTTTCAAAATACTGCTAGAGATACAAAGAGGCAGAGGACTCTCAAGGCCTTGGTTGGCATACATGGTGACCTTAGTACGAAGCCTTCAGTGCCAACGGAAATCCCCGTGGAAGGAGAGAACTAAATTGCACCTACTTTTCCTCTGGAAATGACTACTAGCAATGACATCAGCCATTCAGTAACGCTCAGCCTGGATGCACTTAAAGCACGTTTGGAACTATTCACTTGCAGTGGGGACCCCGGATGTCCGAGTGATCTAAGGCGCTCGCCTTTACAGATCAATCTCGTCTTACATTATGCCCGAGTTTCAGTTCGGCCAACGTGGGTATGTGGCAAAGTTTGATAGTAGCTTCCCTTAGGGTTGGGGGGTTTCCCGGATTCTTCCTTCACCAAATATACTGTCCGCCATATATATACCATCATGTGCTGAAAAATGACGTTAAACCCACAAAATCACGACCACAAACAATGCTTGTGGACATTTACAACGAAATCGGACGTTATCTTCTGGCAGAGACTTAAGTACGGTATTCAGCACATTCTGACATTATCTACTTTTAACAAATCAAACCGGAAATACACTGATCATAAATGTTGTGCCACCGTCTCACTATGGGACACCGAATTTCACATCCTTGTCACGAACAGCAGGATCACACTGCGCATTATCAAATAGTTTAGTAGAGATGGAAATTGCTCCCACCAGCATTCGAATTCAAATAATAGGAGATAAGGAAATCAATGTCGCTACGCTCATAATACCCCTTTAGCCCTCAGTCTAGAAACCTCATCACAGATGGTATATCCTTGCAACGGACAGGCCCACGAATCCCATTTTGGACAAGCACCTAATAAATAATGAATTTGACATTGCTTTTAGTAAATTCAGGTGTAGTATGTGTCAAACCTGCTCTCTGTGGCAATATTAGTGGAAGCCGATTTAATAAAGGCACCTCATGCCAAATTCGATGATAAACACTATTAATGACACATTGTTTTTAAAGATGGCCGCAGATACCTTAGCAATTGGGGTATCAAGGTGGATTGGTTAATGCTACATCATGAACTATTGGCATCTGTTATATCCGGAATTTGTATCAATAACTATGAACTATATTTTCTCTACCGAACATTGCACTAAAGCCTGAGACTTGCTACTTCAATTTGGAGCCTTACCAAATAATGCACATTCTCTTACTACTTGGGAAAGTGGCGCGAGAGATTTAAATTCCCATACATGTTCCTTATGGAATTGGTCAATGTACCCATGACCAATTTTCATCAAGGCAATATTTCCAGAAAAGACCCCCCAAATACGAGAAACTTTATTTAGAGGAATCATATGTGCTTAGTGATTTACAGGAAACCAGAGTACCCCCGATGAGCATTTGGAGCAATATATGTTTAAACGTTTTTGCGATGATATGCATATGCCATATCAGTAATGAAACACTTTTACACAGACTTGTATGTTTTGGTGGTCTTGTTTGTTTGAGAGATACATGCATATTAACTTTAAAAACATACAACACAGACCCGTTCCGCTAGCAGCAACCAAACAGTCACACACAATTAGGTAGAATAATGTGCCCTTTCAACGCATTCCAGACTTATATGCAGCTTATGAAAGCATTTCCATGCGGGACATTTCCCTCTTCTTTCTCACTAATACGTGAATTCATTACGAATCAGCTGCATTCTGTGCTCACCAGCCTAGGACTGAAGAGTTCTCGGTTGAAACATATTCCTTCCTGACTGATGCGGTTATCAGTACAACACTTACTCCGGTGGAGGACAATAAGATAAAACTCTTAATAGCCGACTGTCATCAGACAGTTATCTAACACTCTTAAGCCGGCTGTTATCAGGCAGTTATCTAACACTCTTAAGTCGTCTGTCATTAGACAGTTATCAACAATGTGTTACGATACATCCTGGCTCTATCCGCATAGTTTAATGTAGCTTATGAAATGAACTTCAATAGTGTGTGTGTGTGTATATATATATATATATATATATATATATATATATATATATATATATATATATATATAATTGAGGTGGGAGTGATTACATGCATGACTTATAATAAGTTCTCAATAGTTGTGTGTGTGTGTGTGTGTGTGTGTGTGTGTGAAGCTACTCGTTTTCCATTCAAGGGATATATGTTATATCCATTAATTTTAGCATTTTCAGTGGTGTTAAAATGATTTCATGTCTTTTGTTCAAAGAAAACTTTCTATGTGCCATACTTGGTAAAGTTACGGTTAAGGTCATTTATTATCATTTTCCGGAAAATACTGATTCATATCAACTTCCTGATTAGATTATCATTCGAGGTTAAAATATAAACTGCGTCATGATTTTTTTTCCGTGTTCTTCAACTTACTATTTATATGTTTTAGATATACATTTTCCTTTTTCTTCTCTGTGCCAAAACGGTAATTTAAGAAAAAACCCAGCAATAACCCCAAAAAGCAACACAAACAAACCAGCATTCAAACAAAACCTGCATTTAGTTTATGCTGCTTTGTATTATTCTCTGTCAACCACCCCACCCAACCCCAGCATAAATAAATAAAGAATAAATAAATATTAAACATTAGTTAATGGAGGATTTTTATCAAGACTGCGTGCAGTTACGCTGGACCATCAACTCTCCTGTACATTGCTCTGGTCGTGCTGCTGACTGTACCTTGCGATTGTTTCTTTTTTCCCTTGTCATTCAACGACATCTGGGTCCCATAAACCATTAACTCAAGAAAAGTACACTCTCTTCTTCTCGAATGACTTCCTTTACCAACTGACCTACCTATTCAGTACCTCACACTATACCTTATCGGGATCAATCTGGTTTCACCAGACACTCAACTCTAGCTCACGCACCCAGTTTCACTGAACTGTATTCTGTGGTAACTGGACCATTGTTATCCAGTCCCACACTGGCCCCTACCCTTACTATTAGCACATGTGAAACGCATTTGGTAACTCCTTTTGTGAAAGATTTGTAATTAGTTATGGTTGTGTATTTAAGGTATATTTAACTGTATTGTTTGTTGGCTTTTCTCAATGATGTTGCGTTATGCAATCTGATTATTTTATGTAACATTTGTCCAAAGTCAAGTCAACGGTGTACCTGAATAGTGACATTCGTTTTGTAAACAACATAATACAAACCTAATATTTCTCTATGATTATAGGTTGAATACTCAGATCGTTATTAATGGATGTAAACATGTTGACATCTATCCGAATGTAGGATATTAGTTTTTTATTTGGAAATTCCTAAACATGTTGATTTGATGTTGATTATTTTCGAAAGGAGACTGATCTACATACTGGCTCTATTGTTGCGTCTAAGTTTTTCATATCAATGTTATTTAGTTGAAAAATTACTAATTCCTGCCTTAACATCCGAAGCGGAATCAGTCTTATTGTTGTGTTCAATTGTTAGCTTAGGTGGATTTATTTATTTAAATGTTCACTGGAATTTCAAAGTGCTCACTAATACTTCTTGGGCTAAATCATTAATTTGGAAATATAGCTAGACAGTCAAGGCCATTTTGGATTACATTATTCCTATATATCAAAAGACTGTTAGCACATAGCCACGATCGAAGCCATTGGCACATTAGCACATTCGCGACTACTTGCTCATCAACACATTCACTATTAGAATTTATTTGGAAAACCGTTGGAATTTAATTGGAACTCTATAAATTTGGACTTGTGATATAACTTTTAGGACTAATTTTGATTTAATTCACAATACTGTAAGTTCTCTTTAAATTTTCATTTTCTATTCTAGGGAAATAAATTATTTTTGGTTGCTTAGTTTAGAATTATAGATCAGCATTAGTTTATATTTTGCTGAGTTTGTTAATTTGTTCGTGTATATCAATCATAAATATATTGAACAATGTAAGAACAATACATTTTTAAACTTGTGTGTTTTAATGGGGTTATATAAATTAAAACATTAAGATGGATAGTGCAGTACTATTATGATATGTTATTTTTTTATTATATTAGACATAATGAAAGATACAGAAAACATAATCTGGCACGTCGCTTCATTTTATCAAACATTTTATAACTGAGTTATGCAGGCTGAATTTATTCATAATGTACGATACACTGGAATACATTTCATAGGTCTTTTGCTTATTCATAAGTTATGCCTAAGACAGTTTTTTTTTTTTTGTTTTTGTATGGCATGTCCTTGGAAAATAATAAATTTAAAAGCAGGACGAGCAATCTTAATATAGTATATTTCTTAATTATATTTATAATAATAATATTTATAAACTAAGTATGAAACAGCGGCCTTAGTATGGTATATCTCTTAATAATATTTATATACTAAGTATGAAACAGCGGCCTTAGTATGGTATATCTCTTAATTATATTATATACTAAGTATGAAACAGCGGCCTTAGTATGGTATATCTCTTAATTATATTTATATACTAAATATGAAACAGCCGCCTTAGTATGGTGCATCTCGTAATTATATTTATATACTAAGTATGAAACAGGGGCCTTAGTATCCCGCAATTATATTTATATACTAATTGTGAAACAGCAATCTTAATATGATACATCACTTAATTATATACTAAGTACGAGCCAGCAGCCTTAGTATGGTACATCTCTTAATTATAAGGTCTAACAAGTCAATCGATTATTATTCAATGGTATTACCTTATAGTCTCTTAACTATATTACCTTATAATTTCTTAACTATATTCGTATCATTCATTATTATTCGTTTTAAATCACTGACAAAGAAGAGTATTCAAGATATATTAACTACGATCCTTAAAGTCTATTTACAGTAGATAATAGAGACAGAAATAAAAGACATTACAATGAATTGAAGGAAAAAAGGTAAATCAACAAACACATTACATAAGCAGGCGAGAAACTAGATCTCCCTTCAAAGAAGTCTATGACAGTCAAGCGGATGACCAGTGCCAGCAAGACGAAACTGATATGCAAACTTACTAAATATACAACGCAGGATATAGATACATTTTGGCGGTAATGGATATTCCCTCAAAATAGGCTTAGGCCGAAAAAAAAAAAAAAAAAAAAAAAAAAAAAAAAA